>JASXTE010000183.1:0-88223 GCA_030280995.1 Hemileia vastatrix | reverse complement strand
AGAGACAAGAAGATCTCTAAGCTTTGCATCGAGTTCAATCTCAGATGGAGCAACTAGAGGAATTTGGGATTCTTTTATACTGTTTTTCATGCCTTTTCATAGAATCATATGAGAGCAAGGCAGGCTCACAAAGATGGAAGGATCACATCAGCAACCTTCTTCTTTTAGACTCTCTTCTCACCTACATACACCTCTTTTCTCCTCTCTCTCACATATCCATTCATAGGAACTGAATTCGAGAATTCAAGCCTGGTGGAAACCGTCATCGGGACGGCTCAGGACAAGATCATGATCCAGGCCTTCAATTGGGCTTCCTTGGCTCTCAACAATGCCTTCTTCCTTTCCACTCTCGTGAGTAACAAAAGGACGTCTTTTGGCAAGTGAAGTACAATGAATGTTTAGATTCACTTGGCAGCATCAATCAATTCAGAGAAGGAGTAGAGATGTCTCTTTCCGACTTCTCTTTCGAAGAAAGAGCTCTATCCAAAAAAGTTTCTTTATGCTCATCAAAGAATTCTATCCTCTTTCTTTTTCGCCCAATCACAATCATCTGAATCCCATCTGATTCCTTTCTTTCAGAAACCCAACAACAACATAGAATCAGGTCCACCTCTACCACCAACCAGTTCAAGTCCTCAAAAAACCTCTTTATCATCCAAGATTTCCGAAACTTTTTCATCCTTGACTGAATTCAAATCCACTTTTTCATCCTGTGCAATGTCAATGACTTCAAGTGGTTGGGTTTGGTTAGTTAGAGATGGTAATGGTAATTTAGGTATCTTACCAACTTTCGGTTCAGGAACCGTTTTGGTTCAAAATCGTCTTCAAATGGGAAGTAATGAATCGATTTTAGGATTTAAGAAATCTGAAGATCAAAATCCTCTCTCTTCTTCTAATAATGAAGATTCGAGTATTACAATTGGTGGTGGAGATAGAGATACTACTAGTGGAGATAGATTCAAAACGGTTGCTAATATTCATAATCAAAGAGATCCTTTACATTCAACTACGAGAAATAATGGAAATAGAAATTCAAATTTGAGAGATGGAGAAGAATTGTTTCCATTGCTTTGTTTGAGCGTCATGGAACATGCTTGGTTGCCAGACTATGGAATGTGGGGGAAAGAAAGGTATTTGATCAATTTTTGGGATTGTGTAGATTGGAATGTGGTTCAGAAAAGGTGGGAGGAATATCAACCTTAACAGTAAACGTTTAGTGGAGTAGGAAATTAAGAAAGCTTGGGAATGATTTACGAAACAGAGAAAATTCTGACGAAGGTGTTCGCTCTCTGCTTTCTCGGCTTCTTTCTCTTCAAGTCCTCTTTGTCTAATCTATTTGCACTCGTTCCTTTGTTATCAAGCAGAATCTCAAAATCGCCTAGCTTAATTCGCATCAAATTGTACTCCTTTTGTGTGAATATTTTCTCTCGTGATGTGCGAGATCTTGAGTGTCAGTCATCTATTCACGAAGAGGTCGGCAGAGCATTCGAGCTCAGCAGAATGAAGAAAAAGAAGTAGGACGAACAAAGATTGGGAATCGTTTAAGTGTCCAAAGATAGAAAGATCAAACGGAAAGGGATCGAATGACAATGAGGCATGAAAGACAGATGAGAGCTTGGGAGTTGACGTCACGAAAGTCGGAATCTCCTCTCGAGTGATGAGAGAAAGTGAAATGAAATGATGGAAGAGTCAATGATGGTAAAGTCGATATAAGAATCCAACAGCTTCCTTTGAGTTTAGAAATCTCCAGCGTCATAGAAAGTTTCTTCCAATTCCTCCAACAATAAATCTTGATAGAACCCCGAAAATTTATCATGACCTTGATCATTTTCTTTTCCATCCCCATCCTTCATTCTACCTCTCTTAAGACTTACCAAAACGTCTTCATCCAAAGAAGCGAAAGAATCTTCAGATCCTGAATCCTCATCATCATCTTCTTCGTGTCCTAAGATGTTTGAAGTTGACCAGGATTCAGAACTACTACGACCTTCTGGAATGGAAGATAAATGCTTTGAAGATAGTCTAGAATCAGAACTAGACGTTAATCCCATCGATTCTAATCTTTGTTCGATCGAGAGCTTGGAAGTCTTGTTGTTTAATGATGAAGAATGGTTCTGAGAAATTGAATCCGTATCGTGAAACATCGAGAGTAAATGTAACCTTTCAGTTCTGGTCAAGTAGGTCGGAAATACGAATTCGGGCTCCATTTTCATACTTGAGGCAGTTGGAGTTGAAGTCAAAGAATCGTTGGAGCCATGACCTGAAACTGTAGACTCTATGATTTGAGTCAACTCTCTTGGTCTGCAGATCGGAGTGAGCTGTCGAGATTGCAAAAGAGCGAAGCAAAAGGTTTAGTGTGACAGATGAATCTTGCACCACTATTAACACTTTGGTTCGTCTCACTTACCCAAGGAGAATCTTCGATCTCTTCGTACGAAAAGGAACAGTTTTTGAGCTTTTCCTTCAGCTCCAATCCCACTTGTTTTTCGTATGGTAGACCTTGAGTTCCTTCCACCACGACCACTTGAGCCTTTACTCTTTCAGCTTCTTGTTCACTGAAGATTTCTCTGGTCCAATAAGGAGAGAACAGACAAGCATAGGCCTTTTCAGGTCCATCTTCAGCCAAAGTGATGGCCAACCAGCCTTTCTTCAGATCTCTGATGATTCTCTTTGGACATGTATTAGAGCCACCGCACCACCTAAACTCAACTCCTTCGATGATCTCCTTTGGCATGCTAGGATTTCTTAAAGCTGCAACTTCTTGCAATCCTTGATAAGCTGCTATGATGTCTTCTGATTCTAACTCTTTGACTGGGGCTGACCAGATGACCGACTTGATTGAATTAATCCAATTTGGTGTCGATGCCATTCTTAAACAAGTCAAACCAGAGATTGAAACTCCAACGAGGTGGATTCCTGACTCCCACTCGAAAGAAGATGGATATTTAGGATCTTGAAAAGTTGGAATCGAGATGGATGGAATCGAAGAGCAAAGGGTGGAGAGAAACGAAAGGACTTCGAAGGCTTGATCGTCTTGTTTGTAGTCTCTGCGATCTGGAAGCAGCTTTCCCTGAAGGAAGAACCAATTATTGGACGAAACAAAAGAAGGATTAGTTTTTTCAGAGACCCGAATTGTAGTTCACTTCTAGCACTGAATAGTGACTCACTTGGATTGACAAACCATAAGCTCGAGTGTCGAGAGCGATCAAGTTGAACTTCGACGAGAGGTTCAAATCGACCAGGATATCTGCTCAGGAAAAAGAAAGCCAAATTGGTAGAAGAATGAGTATCGCAGGAAATTATGAAGTCATCGCGCTGCTTACACAAGCTCTGAGAAGATCGTCAGGGGAGAGAGAAAGAGACTAATAGAAAGAGGACAGAGCGCTTGAATCTACACCACCGCTACTCTTCTTTGGTACTCACCCCTGAAGAGATTGATAGTAGTCAGCAACTCGGCTCCCAAGAACAACACGATCGGATAACCTTTCTCAGGAGTTGGCAAAAGAGATTGATTGGTTTCGACCAAAACATTTGAGACCTCCTGTTCTTCTACTTCAGGGGAAGGGGTCAAAGCCGAACTCCCTTCTCCAACAATTGATAAACCTCTACTTCTCTTTTTGGAATCTGATCCATTAGAATGTGGACTTGATTCATTCGTAGAATTCTTCTTGAGAGTGGTGGAGTAGTTGGAAACATTCCTGAAGATTTGACTGGAGGGAGTCGAGAGTTGATAGTTGAATGAGGTTTGACCTGAGGTTGGAGATCTCTCCGAAGGTGGGAGAGTTAAGAATGGCATTGTTGGAGGAGAGAGACTGTAGAGATGAGAGAGTTGCGGTCTCTCTACTCGAAAACGAGAAGGAAAGAAGAGAGAAAGAAGGAAGAAACTTGGAACAAAGGAGTCCTTCTTAAATCAATTGGCTCGTTGTTCCATTTTCTATGACCCAGAACAAAGACCTTCTGAGGAGAGAGAGAAGCCCGAATCTAAATGGGAAGAAGGAGGTTGGACCTCTCCTTTGACTTCATCACCCAATCAAGCTTCAAGCTCGACTGTCATACGACTTTTGCTCCTGGTTGTGGCTCCTTCGAGAAAGATCTGTATTGTGTTCTATCTCGTTTTCCAAATTGGAGCCTTTCGTCTCTCCAACGAGAAGATTGTAGGACTCGCTTTCAGATCTAAAGGTCGACACGAGAATGCTGTCTCGAAAGAATTTGCATGGAAGATTGAGTGCAATTTTTGATGAATATATGATACATGAATGTCTCTGAGAGAAACTTGGAGAACTGAAAGCCTTCTACTTTTGTCATTTACTGCTGCAAAGGAGTTGGAGAGGGGAATTGAAGTCTACTTTCTGCTTTCTGCCTTTTGGAGATTTCACCAAAACAGACTGCGCAGATATGGTGGGATAGCTTTGGAGAGCCACAACCTGGACAATGAGCAAAATCTGGAATGGGAGAGAATTAAAAGAAGGTGGGAGTGAGATGAGAAAGAGGATGAGAAGGAGAGGGAAAAAAGAGGGTAACCAGATCAATCATCAGTGTCGAATAGGGTGAAGACCAAAGGATGAGAATACGATGCAGATTGTGTCATGTTTATTTATGCGATTGAGTGGGAAGTAATCAAGACTTCGAATTTCACCTCATAGATAGATAGACAGGAGGAAAGAGCTCAGGCAGAGGGAGCTCGAGTTAAAGCTTCTTCTATTGCCCTTCCTCTTCGACTCTATCACTGAGATGACCACGCCTTGCTAGGGTCATAGAGTGTTTGCTTAATATTACTATCGAAGAACAACCTGAGAGCCACTTGACAGTCACAGCTAGAGTAACAAAGATGGCTCTGAAGAAGGAATGAAGATCATGTACCAAGATCTTACTCTTTCTTCACCTTCCCCCTTCTTTTAAAGCCTCCGATCAGTCCTAAATCGCTGACTGATCGAGATGCATGCCATATGATTACTCACTAGATTTGTTCTTTAGACCTTTGTTAGCGCTTCTCATGCTTTTCCTACTATGACTGACTTTCTTCTTTGGAACAGCATTTAGGATTCCATCCCAGTTCAACCATGAATCTGACTCTGTCTGACTGGATATCGATTGTGATGTAGAAAGTGAATTTGAAGGATAAGCCAAAGATAGAGGTTGTAGAATAGACGAGGGAGATTGCAAGAAAGAAGAGATTACTTTAGGCAGTTGGAAGCAAATCGAGAGTGAAAGATTGCGACTGGTTGAAATTGTCGAAAACGTTCGTGTGATTCTTGAATTCATTCTTGAGGAAGTTATTGATGTTTGGATTGGAATGAATGAGCTTCTTCTTGTAAGTAGGTTGATGGTTGAGGAAGTTGGTAGTCGAATTGAAGAAAAGGCTTGCCTTCTACTTCTCACAGTCTCACTCCAGAGTACCCATCATCTTCAAAATATCGCACTTTCAATCAATATTGCTATTCAATTCATTCTAGTTTCAGCTTTCTGTAGATTCTCCAACAATCTCAAAACTCAAGATCGCAGAGTCAACTCTCGCTCTATCTCTGCTCGACACTCTGGTCTCTCTCGACTCGACTCGGCTCTCGTTTCCCTTCCCTCTCTCCCAAGTTCGTCCCTTCTCTGAAAGGTTCAAGAAAAGGTACCAAGACTCAAGACAAACAAGAGCAAACAGGATCGAGATGACATCATCAGTTCGTACCGTGGATTTGATGAAGCGGATCAAGGTTCGACCTCTTCATTCGGAGGATTTCGAGGTCATTGCTATGAACAAGTCTCTCTCTGTGGAAGCTTCTTCCGTGTCAATCAATTCAATATCTCCTTATAAAAGCTGTCAAGAAGAACTGGAGTTCTGTGAAGTCCCTTCTTAAACGCCTTTCATCCCTCTCCTCGTCTTCTTCCACTTCGACTTTCGAGCGCCGTCTTCAATCATCAAGACCGACTACAACATCATTTCTTCTTCTCTAGAGATCAACTTGAATTGATCAATCTTCAGCTTCAATGTCAAATTCGTTGAAAAAGACGACCATCAATGCCTCTTACTTCCCAGATGGAGGTCAACCTTCCACCGCTTTCACTACCGAAGATCATCTAGACGAAACTGCTCCTCCTTCCATTAGAGAAGAAAGTAATGAAAATTCAGCTGCCAATTCTTTCGAAGTGAGTATCTTTCTCTCTTTTTCAAAATTTCCAAGAATAGGAGGCCCTCCACTTTGAAGAGGGCCGAGTAATTCATCGAAGAGAACAGAAATGAAAGAACAACAAATCTTCAGAATCTCACCGCTTTTCTGGATTCCAGCTTTCTAATTCTTTCGATACTCTCTCTGACTCTTTCTTTTGAATCTATGTCGTAATTTTGGGATCTCAGGCTACAAGAACAAATGGGCAAGAAAAGATAGTTCTGGTCCAATTTGAAGATCAAGATTCTGAAGATCCAAAACAGTGGAGCAAAGCGAAGAAATGGCAAATCACCATTCTCCTCTGCTCAATGACCATGTGTATTGGATTGAGTACTTCTGCCTATTCAGTTGGAATCGGGAAAATGTCGGCTGAATTTGGCGTCTCTGAAGTAGCTGGTCAAGTTGGTGAGTTTGGAATCCTGTCGCCACTCAAAAGTTGAAGCCGTCTCTGACACTTCTCTTCCTTCTTTTCAACAGGCATGTTCACCTTCAACGCAGCTTGTGCCATAGCTCCTTTATTTTTCGCTCCTCTTTGTGAATTGACTGGAAGAAGGTTCATCTACCTTATTGCCTTCGGTTTATTCGTTGCTATCACTTTCTTGTTAGCATTTGGTCAAAATCTCGCCTCTGAAATCGTTGGTAGACTGCTTCAAGGTGCTTTTGGATCTATAGGTACGATTCTAGTTGGAGGTACCTTGGCGGATTGTTGGTCTACGGAAGAAATCAGCGTTCCAATGTCGCTTTTCACTTTTACTGCGATCTTCTCGACTATAGCCGCTCCTACTTATTCGGGGTACATCGATCAATATCTAGGCTGGAGGTGGATTCAGTATATTCACTTGATCTTGTGAGTATCAAATTGGCGAGTTGTTGATAGAACACCAGAACGGAGCTGGTGATATTTCTTAGATCAACCTGGTCAAATTTTGCTCACTTATCACTATCTTTCCATTGCCTTCTCATGACAGCTCTGGAGTCGTCTTCATCGTTGAAGTGCTCCTTCTCAAAGAAACAAGAGGTTCAGCAATCTTGACTACGAGAGCAAAGAAGCTAAGAAAAGAGACTGGAGATAACAGGTTCAGAGCGCAAGCCGAACTTGAAGGGGATACTTTGATCGACATGTTCAAACAGTCGAGTGTCAGAGCAATCTATCTTTTGGTCCGAGAACCAGTCGTCTTTCTTTACGGCTTCTACATTTCTCTCTGTTGGGGTCAGTCACCAATCGAAGGTCACCATTTGAAGGCTCACCTCGATAGAAAGTAGAAAGACTACCCGTTCTGACCCTCGTCTCTCCCTTTCAAACATTGACAGGAGTTGTTTTTCTCTTCCTTTCCGTCATTCCCTTGACGTTCCAAGGAAACCATGGCTGGTCAGAAGGGAATGGAGGTCTGCCTTACATCGCTCTAATCCTAGGCTGTTTCTTTGGCTTCGCTACTGGTTTTTGGCAAGATTCGCTCTATAACAAAGCCTGTTTGAAAGCTGGCAAACCAGTTCCGGAAGCAAGACTCTATGGAGCAATGATCTTTGGACCTTGCTTTCCGATCGGAATCCTGATTTTCAGCTTTACCCAGTACAGCTTTATCCATTGGATAGCACCATGTTTTGCTCTCTTCTTGATCATCGTTGGAGTGTATCATGTCTTCTTGAGCGTATATTCTTACACTTCTGATAGTTATCAAGAATTCGCAAGCTCTGCTATAGCTGGACAAGGCTTCATGAGAAATATGGTGAGCTTTAAAGGATGCGTTGGCTGTTTCAAATCCTCTCGATTCTTCCAAAAAATGTGGCTTGACTGACTCGCCTTGTCTTCGTCTCGGTTCTTCTCGGTTCTTCTCGTGCTTTACCTCTTCAAGTTCGCAGCCTCATTTCCTCTCTTTGCAACCCAAATGTTCAATGAAATGGGATATCAATTCGCAGGTCTACTTCTAGCTTTGATTGGGTTCTTGATTGCTCCACTACCTTTTGTTCTCTTTGCAAAGGGAGAACTCATCCGCTCCAAATCGAAATACGCAGCTGCCAACACTGGTGCTGGAGAACCAAAGATTATTGATGAAGAATCCAAAGTCGAGCCTCAAGAGATCCAGGAGAGAGGGTCGAAAGATGGAGAAACCGAAAAGAAGTAGTTTCCACTTCATCGACTTCAAAACCTACCTCATTCTAGAATCCCACATTCCACTCATCGTCATCCCTTCGACGGCCGTTTTTATAGAGAAACAATCGCATATAGAGTATTTCATAGACAAGACACATTTGTATATAGATCACAACAATTAGAAACAACAATTAGAAGCGAAAGTCCTTATGATACAAATACAATTGACTTGAGCGAGAGACGAATCGTTAGAGAAGAGAAAACAAGTGGGAAAGGGTATGGTCAACTGTCGTGATTGATAGGTATTCTCAGAATATTGACTATCCTTTCTCATCATTCCAGAGCCTCGAAACCGACACCCTCGAACTGCAAGCTTTCGGGAGATGAGTTCCAAACTGCCTCATCCTCAATCGTCGAGAGCACCAAACCAAGAGGACCACAATCTCGAATCAGTTCCAAAAAGTCGTCGAATTCTTTGGAGAGATCGAATTGTGATTGACCTAGAGGTGAAGCAGGTTGGAATTGAGACAGGGGTTGAGGTTTGACCAGATCACCTAGAGAGTTCGAATAGTTGAGGTTCGAATGACAGAAAAGTTGAAGTTTGATCGATAGAGGTTGATAAGAACCTGGAGAAGCCAAGCTCTCGCCACCACAAAGTGGAGCCAACATTGCGATCATCCTTATGAAATCAGTGCTTTTCCTTCTGTAGTGTTCCAGCATTTGCAGTTCTTCCTTCAAGTTCTTGTTGACCAGACCATCTCCATTGGAATCGGAATCTAGACGCTTGACGAAAAGAGTAAGCGCTCTCAAGATGAGACAGAATGAAACGAGAGCTACGGAAAGAACGTGAGGTCCAGTGAGAGTTTTGAAGAGAATGCTATCCTTGCCCACTGATCTTTTTGCTGTTCCTAATACAAGAATGGATTCCGCTAGATCGAAAAGTCTTGAGATTTCCTTGATGTTGGAAAGGGGACTTGAAGAAGATGATAAGACGTTCAAGCAGTGATACGTTCTGATACAGCTAACCAAAGACATTCTGAAGGCTAGAATACTAGAGACGTCGACTTCCGATTGAGAAGGCGGGAAGGTGGTCAAACTTGATTGATGGATTGAGTTTTGAGCGGTATCATCGTTGTTTCTTTCGAAGATGGCCCTCAACTCTGTCTCGTTCACTGACTTCCATCCATAATTGTCGACGACGTCTCGAAGTTGAGAGAACATTCTTGCAGCTCTGAGAACTTCTTTAGCAACTTCTCCCAAAGCCGAACCTGGAGTAGAACCGAGAGAAGAGACCAGAGTCGAGAGAGGTTGGTCTTCGAGAGCCATTCTTCCGGTGAGAAGAGGTGCAGTGTTGAAAGCGAGAGAGTGCCTGAAATTCAGGAGAGAGGAGAAGAGAAGAAGAGTGGACAGTCGTGTCAGCAGATCCAAACTTTCAGGATCTTGTTATTCTTCTGAACGTTCTAGAACTCCAACTCACCATCTGTCCATCATCATCATAACAGTCCTTCTTCTTTTAGTGGCTGGCTCTGAGTCATCATCAGAAGCCAAGCTTCTAAGACCACCAAGTTTCGAGACTGCAACGGCTAGAGCTGAATTGTTCTCTTGACCTCGCCTGAGAGTATCTAGATAGCAGAACAGTAGAGTGTCTGCTTCCAAACCAGCTTTCATATGGGAAAGCCTTCTTCCAGCTCGAAGCGCTCCTGTCACTGGCGATCCCTTCTTGGATTGAGAAGAAGAACCTGAAGAGAAAGAACCACTAGACTCGTTCGAGAATCCTCTAGAAGCTTGAGCGAAGAGATTGAGTTGCTTGGAGAGATGAGATTTGACTTTGAGTCCATTACTTCCGACTGCAGGCGAGGCGAAACCACTTGCTCCATTGAAAACGAAAGGCGATTCGGAACGAGAGACTGATCTAGATCTGGCATCCAACTGACTCGAGGAGTTGTTTGGAGAAGGTTTCTCTATTGGTTCCGATAAGAGCTTCATCCCTCTGAGCAAAGGCTTCTCGTCCAATCCAGTCACAGATCGAGCTGCTTCGATTGGATCGAAGTAGACGACCGGGAAAGTGGCTTGAATCGACGTTGAGAGATAGGACCTCTTGATGTTTGAAGCCGATTCAATGACTCTCAACCTTTGACTTGCATTTGAATTTGAGCTGACGTTGCGAGAGTGAGATTGAGTGCGAGAGGGAGATGGAGATGGCTTGACGACGCTTGAAATGACTTCTTGAGCGACAGATGAATCGAGATTCTCGCCACTATCTTCTCTGATTCTCTTGACACCTCTACTTTCCGAAGGAAGGAAGGGATTCCCATTTGGAAGAGCAGAGGCGACGGAATCGGGTATGGAGGAGTCTGAAGTAGTGGAAGGGATAGAATCTTTCGTTTCTGAACTTGATTGAAGGTCCCTCGTCGTCTTCTCTGAATCGTTAAGAGCGTTTTCCAGACGAGCGATCCTGTCTTCTGTGGCTTCTGGATCTGGATTCGAAGGAGTTGATTTGGAAGACGGAGTTGAAGAACCTGGAGTTGAAGAAGAAGGCAGAGCCACAGTTTCCAGATGATCCAGTCGCTTCTCTAGCTCCTTGATGTAACCTTTTGCTGGTCCTCTCTTGACTGATCTCTTAGTGTAAGCACACTTGATTCCAGACCGCTGACAATTGGTGCAAGACTTAAGGATGATCATTCCCCAGTCGTTGGAATTTGCCTCTGCTCTAAGTTCTTCAGATGCTTCTTCGAAAGCTGCTTCTCCAGGGAAAGCACCCTGAGATGTAAGAAGAGTAGTGATCGTTGAGAGGAGAGGTGGGAGTCAGCAATCTTCGCGAAAGGGAAAGCAAAGTACCAGTTTTTTTGATCGACTCGAATCTCAACTACTCACGACGATGTTGCACTTGGTCTTACGTCTACGACATTCATTGCACGCTCGACTGATCTGTAAGGGTGTGAACAGAGAAAAGGTGATGAGATCAGTTTTAGACATAGAAGCGATGAACAGCAAAGAAAATATTCAATCGACGCAGGACTCACTCTAAGTCTCTTACGAAGTTGAAGCTCTTGACCTTCAGATCCAGCTTCACCTCCCTTTTTCGTCTTCGGAGAAGAATTGGTGTTAGTAGACGACTTGCTATTGGTTTGGACTGGAGGTAAACTTGCGACTTGAGATGGATCTGATCCTGCCGAGTTCGTGGTTTTGGAGGTGGCGAAATAGTCGGAAGTCTCGTTTCCGTTCGGATGGGACCCAGGAGAGAGAGTTCTGTTCGGTGAGAGCAATGGAGGTCTCATCAAAGCAGCTGAAGCGTCGAATCGAAGACGATCGCTTGGAATTTGAGGTGGTTGGTTGAAGGTGGTTCTCCAAGCTCCGGATCCGAAGCTCTGTGCTGAAGAGTTCAAACTCGATTGATGTTGAGGGTTAGAGTCTGATACTTGATTTGAAGCATGAGAGTAACGTCTACTGAAGCTGTTGTCACTGACTTGGCTTGAATTGTCATGAGACAGAGATGCAATTCTGGGTCGATGTAGAAGAGGATGATCTGGAGAATACCTCGATCTTTGAGGCATGGAAAGGAGTAAACCAGACGGTGGATTTGATGTTGAATGATTCCTAGAATGATGGAGAAGAGAACTCTGATTGCCATAAGAAGACTCGAGGTGAGAGTGATCGGCTCTGTGAGGTGAATCGATATTCATGCGAGGGCTTCTAGACTCGACGGAATCCTCCAGGGGAAGGTAAGACCTCGGAGTGGTTCCAGACCTGCCAGCATTATAGAAATGTTGGCTGGGTTGAGGAGGTGATGGAAGAGCATGATGATCTGTAAAAGGTTGGAGATTGAAGGCGGTCGATGCAGATCCGTCAGAGCTTTGTCTCAGTTTGAGGTCTCCATCCTCTGCTTTTCTTCCTTCTCGCTTGATACCAAGTCCTTTGAAACTTGTCATCCAACGCTACTGAATCTCCAATCCACAACTCGTCCTCATCTCTACTCACATGCATGACCGACAGACCGCCTAGAAGAAGCGGCAGCAGCAGCAGCGCCAATCGATAGTGGAGCTGTCTGTGGTGAAACTGCTGAAGAAAACCTCCTTGGGACGAGAGCCGGATTGTCGTTCTCTACTCCAAACAAAGCAGAAGGTGGTGGAAGGACTGGTCTTGGTGCTGCCGAAGAGGAAAAGTGCTCCATGATCTATGAAACCTTGGATTGGATTTGAGAGGATTAGGTTTCTGTATCGATCGAGCGTTGAGATTGGTTGGCCTGAACTGGAAGTAAGAGCAAAAGGAGAGCAGCCTTTTTTTGAAGAAGAAGAAGGGAAAAGGGGGAAGAAAGAGAATAAATGGGAAAGGAATAACCTTTTTATAAGTCTGGATCGAGAGCAGGAAAAGAGAGGTCGAAAAACGGATCCTTCGTCGCAATCCAATTCCGATCTTCCTTCGAAACTCAGGTCCTGACAACGCCTGGTCGATTCCCGAAACTCAGGTCCTGACAACGCCTGGTCGATTCCCGAGGCGATCTACAGCGGAAACGCCACATTCGAGGAGTTCTTGAGATTGGTGCAGGCAGAAGTGACAGAATCTCTCCTGCTGTTGGAGAAGAAGTTCAAGCGTCGCAGGATTCCTTCCTCTATTGCTCTCTATCTTCACTTCTTTCACAGCGAGAGAAGTGTATTAGAAAGCACGTCTGTGGATCAGTGATCCAAAAGAAGCAAAAGCCTGTTTGAAGTGAAGTTCTGGTGCTTGTACTCGTTTTTCCAACTCCTACCCACCATCCCGTACGTCTAGGCTCTACCGAATCGAGATAGCCTTAGATAAGTGCCTTCTCTTCCGAGCTCTCTTTTTCACTCCTGTACTTATCTGCGCATACTAGAGCTCCGACATTGCTGAGATGAATCTTGAAAGAGAGGTGGCACGATTGAAGGTTTTTGCAAAAAGAAAGAGAGCAAATGCCATTTGTATTGCTCGTTCACTTGTAGTCTTTCGTTTAGATTTGTTCGTATTGTTATTTCATTCTTTGTTGCTAACAAATGAAAAGGAGAAGGGAATGTTCGAGAGGAGAAACGAAGAGTTATAATTTCGAGGAGAAAGATGGTTTCACTTCGAAGTTCGAAAGGAGGGGGGATCGTCTCTTCTTGACCACAACACAAATCATGTTCTTTACCTAAAACTTCTTCCTCCTCTTCTCTCTTGATTGATCTTTCCTGTACATATCGAAATCATTACAAGATCAACTTCATAGATTCAATTCCATCCAACCAGTCAATCAATACCAGCACGTCAACGATTCCTCTAATAAGCAAGCCCTTTCCTCTTTTGGAAAATTTCCACCTTCCCTTCTGACTCTCAATCCTTTCATCACGAATCTCCCCTTTGTCTCTCATGATACGACCATCAAGATACTACAATCACGACAAACATGACTCTGTCTGCTGGAGAGCGAGCAGTGAAGAGGAGGAGTAGAGGTCTCTCGAACAATTCAACGTCAAACAACAAACATCAGCAGCATCAAAGAAGGCAATCCAATCATGATTCCTCCTCTTCCTCCTCTTCATCTTCATCTCCTACTTCATCCAAATCAATCGATCAAGGTGATCACTCTCGATCACACGCTCTCTCTTCAACTCCACCTGCGATCTTGACGAGAGCACCACCATCAGTTTCAACTTCAACTTTCCAACCATCCTCCATCATTCCTCCAGATTCACCCTTCACCTTCTACAGTCCAAGCCACAAGACCAGTAACTCCTCATCCAGACTCAATAGAAGGCAAAGATAGGTTGAAGAGGTATCACCAAACCGAAAGAGGAGACTCATCCTCTCTTCCCTCCTCTTCTTCAACGCCGCCTATCAAGACTCAAAAGACCAACCACGGCAATCATCAATCCGAATCGACCAATCTTCTTCCTTCTGGTCTGGTGTCAGCAAGTTGCGAATCTTCTCCTTCATTCACCTCCAATTCCGGAAGATCAAGTCCTACCACTGGGGAAATCCAGATCCACTGTCGAGTTCAGCAACGGTGGATGGAAATCTCACAACGACGATTGGCTGGACGACGTGGATCAAGAGCAAGAGAGTCCGACAAACTCTCCTCTTAGAAGGGCGATTCCCACCTCTGATCTTCGTTCTTTCAGCATGTTCGAAGCTCTAGGCATCTCAACGACTCACTTCTCCTTGAAGCGGATCAGCGCCTTCACTGGCGGAGAGCAGGCTCGAGAGACGACACTAGCCAAACCTTCATCCTCCAACACCACGGAGAGCTCTGCTTCTGAAATCGACGTCAGATATCTGGAACAATCCAACGTCAAGAGTCAAGAGTCCATCAAACAAATCACAGAAGAGAGGGGATCGTCAAGCTCATTCGAAGGAAGCTTTTGGAAGGAAAGCCGAAGGGAATGGAAAGCCCTTCTTCGTCGACCTCTGCCAGTTCTGTAAAGATCTCGGCTCTGGAAGAGTCTGCTTTTCCAGATCAATTCAGAGGCTCTTTCGCTTCTGCCTTTGGGACATTCTACGAATGAGGATCTCCTTTCAAACCCGGAACCTGGCTCACGTCTAGGTGGTAGATTCCCTGAGCGTTCAGCTTCTTCTGGAGTCGAACACGAAGAGAACAAAAGGAGGGAAGAGAATTCAAGATTCCAGGCCTTCATTTCATCAGTATCTTTCATCTCCAAGTACCGTCGGGCCTCGTTCTGAAGCATCAGTCGAAACCAAGAAGGCTTCTACCAATCAAACCACTCCGATCAGGTCTGGCAAGTCCTTTCGAAGGGCCCTCAATCCTTTCTTGGTATGAGAGGAGCTGATATCTACTTGGTCGATACTCCCGAAGCAGAAGGAATCTGGCAGACCCTTCGGATTGGGTCTGGGTTTAGGTTTCGGATTCCCAGACTTCGACGGCCTCACCTAGTCAGTTTGCCTACCATCAAGCTCGGATGAACGAAGAATTCATCGCGCAAAGGGCGATGGGAACAGGAAACACTTTGGCATCAAAAAGATCATCAAGGTCTCTGCGAATACCACCATTCAACTCCTCCAGACGAAGGCTACGTCGTCGCTTGGGTAGCTCCTATCACGTTTCCTGATGGAAAGAAAAGAGCTCACAAGTGTCTCATGGACCTTGGAAACAGCAACGGCTAAGGGTCACCCTATCATCGACATGTCCCTCCGAAACCTCTCCTCCAAAGGATCTCAACTCCAGAGTCACCATCACTGCCTGCAAGTACGCCGAAAGTCGTCGAAGCTCCAATCTCTAGGAGTGCAAAGAGACAAGAAGCTGCCAAACAACAGAAGAAGAACAAGGCTGCTGCCGAAGCTTTGAGACTCAAGGAGGAGAAGAAAAGGTCAGAGGAGAGATTGAAGAAGTTGACTAGAGAAAAGAAGTTGGAAGAGGGAAAGGAAGAAGGTTCAACAGGAACAGAGGAGAAGAGAAGCTGAAGAAGCTGAAATGGTTCGAAAGTCAAAGTCACTGGCGGCAAAAACAAAAGGAAGCTTCTTTGAAGGAGAAGAAGAAGTCGTTGGAGAACTTAGGTGAAAAGAATCAACTCAAGTCTTTTGCTTCACCTTCGAAAGAAAGTGGAATCCCAGATCCCAATGAATCAATCGGATCGATCCAACTCAACAAAGACTCCAATACTTCCTCCAAGGCTAGTCCAACTCCAAAGAAGTCTTCCAAGGTGGCCAAGTCGGTTCATCAAATCGAGAGAAAGGTGGAAGAAGTGGAAGAAGAAACTTCGTTTCTCTAGAACTGCAGGTGCAGAACCAGATGGTCTACTGAATTCTATTCAAGAAAGCTGCCTAGGATCCGGATTTGCTCACGAGAAGCAAGACTCATCAATCGCTCAACGAGTCCATCTTGGTACTTTCAACTCCTCAATCTCAAGAACAGATCGAATCCTTTTCGAACAACCCTCAAAGCTCTCTGCTAGAATCGGATTTGGCAGGGAAGATGAAGATCAGGGGACGCTCTCTTCAACCAGAACATCTCTTCTAGGAATCATCTCTCGGCCAGTCCTCTTTCTAGATCGTCTCAAGCCGAAGAAGCAACCAAATGCAACATCTCGATTCCTGGTGGCTCGAGTGGACGCATACATTCAATCGTCGATCTTCCTAAAGCTTCTTATCCTTCAGGTTCTCAGCCATCGAAACCAGAAGTCTCTTCATCGGTCGAATCTGGGATGCCCAGAGCAGTCGGTGGCGAAGAGAAACCTTCAATTGAGAGCTCTGTTGGTGAGTAAACAGGCGAGAGTCGTCGCGCAAAGTTCATCGATTGGCGATTTCTGATCTAACTTTCGTTCATTTCCTTCGTCTTCCAGCAGGTTCGCTCTTACCTCCAGCGCAATTACGATCTTCTTCACCTCTGCCGCCAGCTGAAGAAATCTCACGCTCCAGATCTTCTCTCAAGAAATCGGCTCCCTGAAGCTTTCCATCGTAGTTCTTCTGGTACCTCTAGCAGAGCCTCGAACCCTACTCCACCTGTCCCTCGTGAGCCTCGTGCTTTCAAGGACCGAGAAGCGTTGAGAAGTCGTTCAGTCACTCCACACACGCTCGAAAGGGCAGGTGCTGCTGATGCTTCTTCCACGATCCTAACATCTTCAAACAATGGTGGATCTAGCGCTGGTCAATCCAGCTCTGGTAGGACGGTTCCTGGCCTTCCTCGTCAACATTCAGGGACAAAGGGTAGGCCTAAGAAGAAGAATAGGGAGAAGAGGCTCGAAGCCTCGAAAGCGGCTGCTCTCGAGGAGAAACGAGTGGCAGATGCTATCAGAGCTGCAGAGAAAGGAGAGACTACCTCACATCAAGCTCAACCCCCACGTCCTTCGAAAGTCTCCAAGACTTATCGTCGAGGCTCTCCCTGCTCAAACCGAAGGCTCTGGATCTTACTATACAGCAATGTCGGGATCGGACTCTGTTTTCTTCTCTTTTCGAGGACGGCTTCGAGGGATCAGAGACTGGTTCTGTTCAATTCCGGGTGGAAGTCGTAGAACAGGTCACCTCTTCGCACGAAACGGAAGAAGATCAAGTGGAGCTTCAAGTGGAAGACCAAATCGCAAATCGAATGGAACATCTGACTCTCCTGAGACCAACTCATTCCAGGACTTCTACCTCGACTTTGACCGGTGAAGACTCCAGTCCTCCTCGAACTTCTTCACCTAGCAACAGTCATGTCTCTGAGAAGTCTGTCGCTACTTCTCCGATGCTCAGAAGGGTTTTGGTCCAAGACAGTGCTATTCTCGATTCCGGTCCTTCTTCTCCACTCTATGGATCTCCAGGAGACGCTACTGTTGGCACTGGCTTCACTACTTCTATCTCTGTCGACACTCTCAACTCTGTGAGAACCGCTTCTACGATTCTCAGCTCAGTAGCAGACAGCAACGAAGAGAAAACTCCATCATTCCTACCAGGGACACGAAGCCGCTCGGGAGAGAGCAGCTGCTTACTATGGTCAAGGAGCTCTCGAATCCATCTCAATCAATCCATGGTAGAAGAAGGTGCTGCTGGGGATTCTGCTGCTGTCGCTCAAGTCGTCGAAGAAGTCAGCGATGAGCTGGGAATCTATCCATCTCCAATTCCGTCCAATCACATCTTCGTCTCCTCTCCTACCTCAACAGCTCAGTCGTCCAGCTCCAGCATAGTTCCATCTCTACCCATATTCAGACAGAGATGCTCAACATGAACGAATGTCGAGAACAGCTGACTGGCTTCAAGCATCTCTCAACGAAGGTCAAGCTCAAGTCGAAGTCGAAGTCGGATGGGCCGAGAACCTCAAGAGATCGATTCCAATCGCTTCGCCACTACCATCTTTCTACGATTCTCGGTGCTCTTCTCGAAAGAAGAGCCGAATCTCATCCACTAGTTCCTCCTCCAGCTCTATCGGAATGGGATCTGGCCATCAGCACTCTCGCTTGCCTTTCCAAGTTGGAGCGTTCAGCATCGAATGGCGCTTCTTTGTCGTCCCAGAGAGCCGTCGCTGAGCTTCCTTCCTTCGAAGACGTTCATCGTCGCCAATCTGAATCAAGAGAAGACTGTCTGAAGAAGCTCTCTTCTGTCGATCTGGAGGAGTTCGCTGAAAGGAGTCCACATCAACAAAGGCGACATCTGGCTCACTCATTCAACAGAATCGCCAGCCAAGAAGCAGAGATTTCAAGGAGCAAGGAAGAGCAAGTCGAAGACCTCTCAGGTTGAGAAAGCCAATCGTACCACAGACTGTGTCCTTCCCTGAAGCTGCTGACAGCGATGGGTCTGACTCGGAAACGTGAGGAACTCGATCTAACCGCTTGGAAGGCTGAAGCTGAAGCAGCACAAGCAGTGGAGGAAGATTGCGATTCTTCCGTCGTCGACCTCAAGTCTCGTCCTCCTCAACTTTTGGGATTCTTTCAATCAAACGCTTTGACCCTTCTCATAGATTCGAGCTGGCCATCTCTCCTAGCACTGTAGGAGATCACGGTGGACGAGACGAAGATCTGGACTACTTTCTCTTACACTGAAGAAGTCGCAAAGGAACCTCTCTCTTCCAGACAGTATAACAGGTCTAACAGCGAGCATGTCAACTCTCTGCTCGACAGGTTCCACAATGGATCAGCTGGGGATCGATGTTGGACTAGAAGCCTACAGAGCTTGGACGAGAAAGAGGTTGAGGGAATAGATTCTTTCTTTGCAGCCAGTGAAGAGCAATGGCGAGAGTACGCTGGAGATTCTTTGGTGAGTGGACCAGTCTTTGCTTTCGAGCTTTCTGATACGTTTCGAGCTCAAAACAAAGATTCGAGGCTCACGACATTGACTTGCAATTCCTTTACACGTCTTTTGTTCTCTTCAGGCTGGACCTCCTCAGTACACGACCCAGGAGCAATTCGATCGACTGCGAGCTGAAGAAGAGGCGCCAACGCTAGAAGAACAAGAAGAGATGGACTATCTGATTAGACAGACTCGTTCAAGGGATGCATCCCAGCAGATCACCAACGCTGAGTCGAACAGGAAAGCTCTCTGCTCTTCTCCAGGTCCTCGTTTCAGGTAGGATGCACTTTCGCCCTCTTCTACCTCCTTCTAGCAATGGTTCAAATCGCGATCAAGGTAGAAGTCAAGAGATCTCTTTGGAGAGGACGTCCTCAAACTCACCAGCAGGTCCAGTCTCTAGACAGAGCTCGAGCATCTCCTTCGGATCATCAGGCTCTATCAGCGGCTCCAACAACTGTTCGTTCAACTTCTTCGATCGCCTCCGAGGCTTCTGTGCTACATTCCACAGCTGAATGGATGGTCTATCTCAATCTCCAAGTCTCCAAGGCCATCAGGTTGAGACAGCTCTATTGGAAAGGAGAACTACAGATGCTTTGAGAATGGACAATTCAAATTCGTCAACTTGGATCCTCAAGAGGAGGAGAGATTGTTCCTGTTCTCTCTCGATCAGATCACTATTCGACCCGGATTGGACGCTGTTCAATCGATGATAGAGCTGAACAACGAGCAAGAGATCGTCCTTGACAGAGATACTTCGTCGCTCTCAAGATCACGACGCTTGAAGTCGAACGTCGTGCTCGCTCGGAACAGCAGAGGATCTTGCAGTCACTAGAACTTCCTGCTCTTTCTTCTCTGGACGGGGGCATTCAGAGTCATGGTGGATCACGTTCTGTAGGAACCTCGAAATGGCAGTGATTCAGGACTGCCAACGGGACCTCGACTAATTCTCACCGAGCCAACTCCTCATAGACCTTTCAGAGGTGAAGGTGTCGCTTCTCAATTGGAGTCTCATCGCAATCAGAGCTATCCTCTCAGTCCTCAGTTCCTCTTCTCCGTTCAGGAAGGATTCCTTCGATTCTCAACCCTCGAGGGGAAGCTCTCCTTCTCCGATGTATCGAGCTCGTCAACGACAACATCAACCACAACACCAACAAAATCAACATCAACATCAACATCAGCAGAGACATCATCAAAAGCAGTTACGTCAACATCATCAACATTACCCAGAATCAGGATGTCTCAGCAGCAGCAAGTCAATCGTCCTACGATGCTTCATCGATCTTCTTCGGACGTGCAGCCTCATCACTACCGAGGATGATTCGCACCTCGTACTTCGGTCTTCTCTTTTCAGCTCTAGAACAAACCAACTAACACTTCGAATTCGAACCAAAGCTGTGCTACTCAACCTTTCTCATCTCTTTCAATAGCAAAAACATGTAGTCTCTCTTTCTTGTAAAGACGTCAGCTCCAAAAGTTTCACCCTCAAGTCTCTGTAATCTCGACTCGTATAATTTCACGACATCCATCTCTCCTTCACGAATATATTTGTTTCGTTTCTCAGTCGCGGCATTCTTCCCTCAATTTCTTCGTAGCATATATCAATCAATCATCATCTTCATTCAACTCCAATAAATCATCCTCATCGATTTTCGTATTGTTGTCATACAATCTCCATATCTCTTCTAATCAAACAAGCAATCTCGATCTCTGTATTCAACAAAAGATAAGCCTTGAGGTCTGTTGATTGGTGATCAGTTTCGATGAAGTCGAATCGAGTTTACAGTGAGATGAGCTGGCTTTCCCTCCTTGCCTTCTCTGGATGCTGATTCTCAAACTTCATCCCCTTGATTCTCCCTTGGTGAGACCTTCCATTGTTGAAAGTTCTTTGGGAGCGAAGACGAAAAGCAAGCGACAAGAGGATGGGAGAGAGAGCAAAGAGGGGCTACAAGCTCGATTTTAGGAGATTAAATACAATGAATTTTTTCTGTCAGCTTGTTAATCTTTTGACTAGAATGATTAATCCTTAAAAGATTAGCCCCAGACTTGGTGATCATGATGAGCTGCGGCCGCAGCCAGCTCAACAGAGGAAAGTCAATGTTAGGTATGGCTTCTTCTTTTGTTTTTTAATGTTGTAATTGGTACTCATTCAGAATATAGAACCAAGCACTTTCCTTAGAAGAGTGTGACAAAGCCAAACGTTGTGAAGCGAACAATCGGTTCTTCTACCTAGAAAGACATCAAACTCTCTTCGAACTCATCCACCACAAATACATCAAGAATGACCGCTACTGAAGCCTTCAAGCGTTACGTCGAGGTCGGAAGAGTAGTTCTGCTCAACGGTGGAGAATCAGAGGGAAAGTTGGCAGTCATTGCTGAAATCATTGACCAGAATAGAGTGAGTATGACTGGAGGAGAAGAAGAGAAAGATGATGTTGGAGCTATGCTCCTTCAAAATCCAAATGAACGGATCCCACAGTTAAGAATGGAATGAAAAGATGATGAGGTGGGTAGAAGAGATCGAAGATTGATTCAAGACATCAATTTGGAGGAGTGAGGAAGGATTCAAATAGAGGAGGAGCATGTCAAATTCAAAGGTCAATCACTCAACCTCAATCGCAAGTGCCACTATTTACAATTCGTTTGAAAGAAGAAAGATAGGAATTGACAGATTGCAGACAGATGGAGAGCTGCAAGGTTGGAGGTGGTGGGAATCAAGAGGGAATCAAAGAAATCAGCAGCTGCAGGAAGAAGTTCAACAAAACTGCCATCAAACATCCAAATTCAAGTTTGCAAGCTTCAAATAGCATGCGTTTCCAATTTGAAACTCAGAACTGCAAGATCAAATCATCAAATCAGCATTTCAAGGAGACGATTTATGAACCTCCGAACTCCTTCCTCATCCAACCTTCAATCTCAAACCACTTCAAACTCGACCTCTTCTACCAACAATTCTCATCCAACTCGATCCTCAATTCTCAGCTCATTGATCTAATCCAAACTATTCTCCCTCTTTCATCTCATTCACAGGCCATCATTGATGGTCCCATCCACTGGAGTTCCTCGTCAAGCCATCGCCTACCGTTACATTACCTTGACCCCATACAAGGTCTCCAAGTTGACTCGTGGTGCTGGTTCATCTGCCGTCAAAAAGTACTTTGACGCAGACGGAATCACTGAGAAATGGGCAAAGTCCGCTTGGGCTCAAAAGAGACAGGCTTTGAAGGCAAAGAGAGCCACCACTGACTGTGAGTTTCTCAAGAGAAGGAATGGGGAAGGAAGTTGAAGCAGCGATGAGAGAAGTGGAATTACATGGGGGAGTTACAGTTCTTGAGTAGATTGGAGATCAGATTGGAGAGAGCTATTCTCTCGAGCTAGCTGTGTTGGAGCGGATTCAAAGGGAGGATTCGAAGGAAGGTGCAAAGAGAATCGGATGGAAATGTGACAGATAGCTCTAGAAGCGAGTCTCGAATTCGAGCTGTTGTGACCCAAATAGCACATTTCAAGATGATCAACAAAATCGTGGAATGGAAAGGACGAGAAAGCTCATCAAGAATCTATCTGGTGGAGATGGACTCGTTCCAAAGGCATGCATTCTGCCAGTTTGTGCAAAAGCTTCTCCAAAAGTAATCTCAGAAACTCTGGAAGCTCACGCATCTATTCTCTCGTTCTTTTCTCTATCCTCTCAGGTCCAACGCTTCGAGATCATGACCCTCAAGAAGCAAAGAAGGAGAATGCTCTCTGTTGCCTCCAAGAAGGTTACCGTTTAAACAAACACACAAAAATCGCAAATCATTTTTCAAGTTCCTAATCATCAAATTCTAGGTTTTCAATCTTTGTTTTTACAGTTTTCTTTTTAACCAGGCTTCAATCTTTATAGTTTCTCTTCAATTTTTTTCTTTCTCCACTTTTTCTCTCTTTGTATCATCTCCCCCACATTCTTCCTCTTCATGCAACTATCTGCAAACAACCCAAAACCCACACACGAAAAGCAATAAAACTTGTTATGAACAACTTTTATACTTTTTGATTTCATTTCAATGAGATCGAACCAGCATATGACCCATGATGACAGTGAATGGGTTGATCAAGCTCAGCTTCGAGGTGATAAATTGATGTGAGAGAGCCAGAGGACGAATTGAGAGACGTGGATAGAATCTGTCGAAAGATAGTGGAACCGTGAAAAGGTCGCTTTCGGGAAAGAGAAGAGAGCGAGTCGATCTTCTTGATCTTCTACTTCTTCCTTCGTCCCCGGATTCGATCTCTTTACTTCTTCTCCATCTCAAACAGAATCATCAAAATGTCAGATTCAAAACAACATCGAATCAACAGAGCAATTCGAGGAGAAGAAGCAAGCGACCTCTTCAGTCAAATCCTTCATTTCTGGTGGTTTTGGTGGAATCTCAGCCGTCTTGGTCGGTCATCCTTTTGATTTGACAAAGACTAGGTTACAGACTGCAAAGGAAGGAACTTACACTGGTGGGGTTGGATGTCGTAAAGAAGACTATAAAGGCTGATGGTATCAAAAGGGTCAGTAGAAGAACTCAGAGATAGAACAGACATGATTCTTTAATCTTCAGATCAACCCCATATCGCATTCTATACTGAATCTCAATCCTTCTTCTCTATGTATCAGAATGTATCGTGGAATGGGACCTCCCCTCGTAGGAGTCACTCCAATCTTTGCTATCTCCTTTTGGTCTTATGATTTGGGTAAAAAGATCATTTACTCTGCAACTCCAGATAGAACCGATCCAAAATTATCCTTGCCAGAATTGGGTTTCGCTGGTTTCTTTAGTGCTGTACCAACCACTTTGGTCGCTGGTCCCGCAGAGAGAATCAAGGTCTTGCTTCAGGTGAGTGGAGTAGAGAAGGGAAGGAAAGGAGAGGACAAACTGAATCTGGTGGAGGGATCTAGCCTTGCGAGGTCGAAATGAGGGCTTGTTTATGGTCTGAAGCAAGAGATCATCATCATCGCTGGACGGAGGGATGCATGATAGAAGAGCCAGAATTGTAGATTGCATCGTGAAATCGAAGCTTTCTGGAAAGAGGACAGATACGAGCTTTCCCTCGACTTCTTATTCGATGAGATAGTAGGCTCGAATTGCATTTCAGTTTTTCCTTTAGCCTTTTCTCCAAAAATCACAAGCTAGATAATCAGAGATCCCCTCGTTTTTGAAGTCCCTTATCTATACCTTTCTCCTTCTCGTCTTCCGTTTCACTAACATTTACTTGTACTCCTTCTCTTTTTGTCTCGAACCCGACCAATCTCACAGCTTCAAGGACAGGGAGGATCTGGTCCAACTTACAATGGTCCTGTGGATGTCGTAAAGCAGCTTTACAAGGAAGGTGGATTGAGATCCATTTGGAGAGGAACTGCTGCCACCCTCGCAAGAGATGGTCCAGGAAGTGCAGCGTGAGTTTTTTTCGATTTCAATAAAAGAATACAGACAAATCATGGAATTCACTCTTGAATTTTTTTAGAAAGGAAAGTCAATCACTAATCCCATCTTACATATCCTCACTTTTCCTCTACAGCTACTTCTGTTCCTACGAAACGATCAAGAGAGCCCTAGCAGGAGGAGCAGACAAAGCAGAAGAACTCAATCTACTTCACGTCATGACTGCAGGAGGATTGGCAGGAATGGCAATGTGGACCTTTGCCATTCCACCCGATGTCATCAAGAGTAGATATCAGGGAGCCCCTCATGGAACTTATACTGGATTTCTTGGATTGTGCTAGAAAGACTGTGGCTCAGGATGGTGCAGGTGCTTTGTTTAGAGGTTTCGGTCCGGCCATGTTGAGAGCTTTCCCCGCTAATGCTGCTACTTTCGTGAGTTTTTGAAAGAGTGGGAGAGGTGTTTCTTTAGAGAGAGTAGATTCTCTCCTATGCTTTGAAGTCTTTGTCGACTGATCGATACTCATTCACTTAATTCCTTTCGCTTTCTTTTTCATTTACAGCTCGGAGTTGAAGTTTCCCTCAAGCTCATGAACAACCTCTTCTAGACCTCGAAATCAAAAACACTGAACTCTTATAGAATAGACCTTTCTCCATTTTTCAATTGGTTTCCTTGATCTTTGTGACTATTCCTGGAACTTCTTTTTACTTTTCAAAGACTATCGAAAATCTCAGTCTTGTTGTCATATTACCTTTCGCTTCTCTATCAATTCACTGGACTCACAGGTCTTGTCACGAACAGCTCGGCACTGAAACACAGCAGTCAACAAAGTTAAAGATGAACAGATCGAGATAGCTTCTTTGTTTGCGACTTTGTTTCTCTTCTGATTTGATTGTTCGTAGTTGCGATTCTGTGTAGATTGATGGTGTTGATTTGGCGTCGAGACCAAAGCTCGATCCATCCCTTCTGCCTTCTTGCCTTGTCAAGCTTTCAAGTCAAAAGCGACCTCTGCTGTTGAACTTTGAGATATTCTCTGTTGATCAGTTTCATTCTCATCAGCAACAATAATCAATTGCAAGTCAATTCAAATCAAATCCAAATCATGACGGACACGACGAAGAGCAACATCTCGAATCAAGCTGCAGGATCAGCCAAAGGTGGTGTCAGTGTCGGGGCTGGGAACAAGAAACCTCCAACTTTGAGTGATATCGCTGCCAGGTTAGTACACAGAAGTCAGAGTGCTAGGAGCTCATTGTATTTAGCAAGGGAGGAGAGCAGGACAGATAGGCCCTCCATCAGCAGCATGACTGACTGAGTAGCAGTAGCAGTACGAGATCGAGTCTCACAGCAGCAATCCGGTAAAAAGGGCGTCGAACTGACTTGGAGTTGATTCCGAGGGAATAGATGTTCTAGAGATTGCGTCAAACCGACTCGTATGAGTAGAGCAAAGAGGGTGCAGAGGATTCAGCTTGGATGAGTCGGCATATCCCTTGCTCTCATCCTTCCCCTTTGCCTCGACGTCTGTCTTTGTCCTAGCCAATCTCGATGCCAATCTTTGATTTGATCCAATCCACTATCCCTCACTACTCGACACTCTCTCCAGGATGAAGTTGGAAGGCAAAGACAAGGATCCAGCTTCAAAGGATAAGGAAGCAACCAACACATCATCTAGTGAAGGTCAGTTTCACTTCGTCCAAATAGCTATTCTCTCTCACTTTTGAATCACCACTGAAGAGTTTCTATTGTCTTCTTATTCCTCTCCTTCAAGCAGTCCGACCTAGACTCGGTCTCACTGGAAGGTTGAACACTTCTAGCAGCTCAGGACCAGAGGGGCTCAATCCCAAACGAATCTACACTTCAATCGCCAGCTGAATCGACTCCGATTGGAACAGAGAACTCTCAACTTAGGATTTCAAGATCAGGAACAACCGAAACGAGTGGTAGTAGATCAAATAGTCCAGACAAGAGTAAAGTTAGAAGTGGTAACAAAGCAATGCCAAGTTCTAGAAGATATTCAAGCTAGAATGAGTAAGAAGACTTTTTCGAAGGATGGGATTTCTTCGACAGATAATGATGATACGAAAGATGATCTCTCGAAGAAATTGGAAAAGGATCAAGAAGTTTTGAAATCGAAGAATGGATCTTCATCTACTTCCACTTCTAATGAATCCAAAGCAGCTCCTGCTCTAATCAACAACCCTGCTCCGAAAGCTTCTGGTTTGGGCTGCAGCTGCAGAGATTCCTACTCTTTCTACTTCTCCAACGAGGTCCTCTTCCTCTATTCAAAAAACCTGCAATGCCTGCTGTCAAGATTATCGGAGAGAAACCTTCGAATGAACAGATTAAGAAAGCAAGTGTCAATCCTTCCAACCCTAGAGAATTGATCGGAGAAGATGGAAAGAAGCTTCATCCCTCTGCAGCATAAGTGGTGAGTCTTTTCCTCTTGTCATTATTGGTCATCGCGATTGCATTTGATTTCTGCAGATTGATACTCACCTCTCTCTCGGTTGCTCTCCTTTCACCTTCTCTTCTCTCCTCATTCAGGACTCTATACTTTGATTCCAAATCCTTCAATCCATCAAACTCAGCTCAATCCACTCCAGTTTCCACACCAAGAATCGATGGATCTCCACTTCCACCTTCATCATCTTCAACGACGACTCCAGCTGCACCAGGAACGCCTGCAGGTAGTGAACAAAGCTACGAAGCAGCTCTCAAGAAGCTAGGAGTTTACAATTCCGTAGAAAGTTTCTTTGGAACTTACACTACTTTGAGAAGACCAAGTACATTGGAAAAACAATCGAATTATCATTTATTCAAAGATGGTATTAAACCAATGTGGGAAGATCCAGCCAATTCTCAAGGAGGTAAATGGACAGTTTTGTTCAAAGGAAACAATCCTGCTTTTATTGGATAGATCTTGGATGTGGTTGGTTTTGGCTCTTGTTGGAGAAGAATTGGATGAAAATGATGACATTACAGGAGCGGTTTGTTCTGCAAGACCAAAAGGGGATAGAATCACACTTTGGTTGAGATCTAAAACAGACGTGGATTTGATTAATAGATTGGGAAGGAAATTGGCTCATTTGTTGGATATTGAAAAGGAACCCTGGAGTCTCGATGGATTTCTCTATGCATTCTAGTCCTAGTTATGGTCATGGAAATTCGAACTCAAAGTTTTATTTCCATTCATAATAATTTCCAACCAAGTTTTCAAAGTCATGGAAGTTATCATGGTTCTAGTGGTCAATCCAATTCTACCGCTATGGGTGGTGCTGGTGGAGCGACATCTTCAACTTTTGGATCGAATAACAACAACAACAATAATAGACCGAACTTTGCTCCTAGAAGAGGATCTGAACAACATTTAGGTGGGGGTTTGAATCACCAGAGTAACAATAACAACTTCAGTCATAATCAACTCTCTAGTTCGCCAAGTAAAACTGGAGGATTGGAATGAGTTTAGGGATTGGTAGAGGAGGTCCGATTGGTAGAAGTTCGAGTCCAGTGGCTGGTCTATCGGGCGCACCGAATTTGAATCGATTGAATTCTCAACAATCTGTCAATAACAATCATAGATCGGTGGAGGAAAGTGGGGGAGCTGGGGGATTGAGTGGAGGAGTCTCTCTGGGTAAATCCAAGTGAGAAAAAGAAAGAACGAGAAATGTCTTTTTCGTTCCCTTTTTCTAGACCGTTTTTAACGATTAGTCTTGTACGTTTTGTTGTTGATATCTTACATACATAGGGTTCATGTTGAAGTTCTTGGTCATTCTTGTTTTTGACTTTGAGCCTTTGTGAAGAGGGAGAGAACTGTCGCTTAACCACTGAAGCTATTTCGAGTTTCAACCTCCTTCCACCGAATTGCTCTGCAAGGACCTCTCACAGAGCTTTCATATTAATTTTGGCAGATACTCGAAGATACTAATCATCTGCCAAAATATTTGAACAGAGCAGGGAAGAGAAGCTGGGCCTTGGAGAGGTCGAAAATAGAGATTTCTTTGCCTTGGTGTGAAAATAAGTGAGCATCTCGCGACAAGGCTCGAAAAAAGTCTGCTCCAGTGGCGCTTCAAAGCTCAGCAGACCTACTTTGAGGTTTGTTAGATTGCAGAAAAGGTGTAAAAAGCAGGAGAAGAAAGGAGGACAATTGAAGAAAGACGAGCAATCGAAACCTTTGGTCATTGAATCGACCCTCTTGCTTCAAGCCCACCTTTTAGGTCTCTTGCTTTGTTGGAGCTGGTAGTTACCAAGTGAACTTTTTGCTCTAAGACGAGCCACTTTTGATATCTTTGCAGGTCAGGGCGAGTCGGAAAGAGTCCATGTCGAGGCAGTGACGAGATTTCTCTGAGAAAAGCCCACAGCAAAGCAGGGATTGGACGCTCTTCGAACCTGCTACCTCCGAGCTCCCAGAGAATGACCGAGGCTCAATCGATTCTTGATCCTCTAGATCGACTGGAAACGAGTCTTTCGAGGTCAGAGTGAGTCGGAAAGAGTCGATGTCGAGCAATGAAAGATTTCTGACGTGGCCTAGGTGTCGTCAAACCACCGATTTGACGCTGTTCAAACTTCTTATTCTATATCCCCCAAGGTCGCAAAGGACGGCCAAGGTTCGAATCTGATTCCAATACACTGATACTCTTCAAAGAAGTCGCTTCAAAAGCAATGCAACTTAGTTGTGACCATTCTAAAGACGAGTACGTAAAATTGTTTCTCCCGCTGCCTCTCTCATCTTTTCCGAACATTTCGATAGAACTTCTCTCTCAGCCTCTTTGAACCCCTCTTGATTCTCCGAATCTAGAAACAATACCAGTTTAGCGCAGCTATGAACTGCATCTTGACTTCCTTCTGGACTCAGAATTGAATAACCCTTTGAAAGCAGTCTTCGACTTAGAAGGACCTCTGCTAGAAGGGTGGCACTGAATTCGAGATCCTTAGGTAGATGAAGCTCTTTGAGGTTTGGACAGGGAGCACCTAGTACTATGTTTACTCTGAGAAAATTTAAGAATTGATCTACAGAATAATTGATGATCTCTGCTCCCGAGAGATTAATGAGTGATAAGACTTGAAGACTCCCTTGATGGGATTCTACGACATCGATCAAAGATTGAAGCCATTCCAGCCTAAGATCTTCTCCTCCATCTTCGTAATAGCACGGCAGAAGTAAGTGAAGCTTGATCTGATTTTTGAAATGTCCTGCCATTGAGTGATGTCCGACATTGATTCCGAGCTCTTCCAGGTTCTCGAGAGCTGAGAGATCCCATTCCCTACTCCAAGGATTATCAGACTCTTCGATGCGTAAGACCCTGAGCTGATAAAGGGATCTTGATACTAATTCTTGGATCTCTTCTTGCATACTCTCCGAAAATGTCCCTCCACTGAGTGTGAAGTGTTGAAGAGTGGCAGAGCAGTTTGAGAGGACTTTGAGAAGAAGAGGACCTGCAGATTCCATGACTTGAAGTACCTTGAGGTTACGAAGCGGATCAATCCAGTTCTCAGGAACAATATCCAGGTGATAGCAGGAGAAGTGGGTAAGAACTCCAGGAGAAGTTTCAACTTGTTCACAACCTCTGTCGTTTCCAGTCAAATCCAACTCTTCCAACTGAGGGCATCTGCTGACGAAGTCCATGAGATCCGTCGATGGTTGTTCGTATCCTGAAGGCCAGAAGGCCAACTTTCTGAGTGTTCCTTTGGAGGGCTCCATTACTTGCATCATCTTGGCAATTTCTAGAGGTTTCACAGATGTCGAATGAGGTAGCATGACGGTCTCTAGAGTTGATTGGGAGCGATTTGAGAAGACTTGAACAATCTGCAGGACCTTTGAGGTAGATAATTCTCGAGGCCACTCAGAGAGATTGACTTTGATCCACAGTTTCGGAGAGGTTGAAAGAAGAGTGTTCCAGGAGCGAGTGACGCTCATGATTATTCCTAGATCCAGGATTGGGAGATGAGAAAAGACTCTAGCGATGACGTCATTTGGTAGTCTATCCATGTTCAAGATCTCTGGAGAGGAGGAGAGGGGGAGATGTAAGAGTTTTAGGAGAGAGATCAGAAGAGAAAAGAAAGAGAAAAGACTCAGAGGTAGAAAGATTGTTATGACTTGTCGAAGGCGACGCGATTGATGATTCTTACCGATGATGATGGCGAGTATCAGAATGTCTTCAGATTCGCTATATAGTGATTGCTTGGATAAGTCTGAAAGTAGAGTGGAGAAGGAGGTGAAGATTGGAAAGTCGAACGAAAACTTCTTGACCTTCAACCACAACATCAATTTCCAACTCACTAGGCTGGCTATCTCCGAATCCAACTTCTCAGAATGAAAGGTAAGTCTTCATGACACCAGATCATCCTACCAAATGCGAGCATCGACTTCTGCTTATCATCCTTGTCGTCTGACGTCTCTCTCTTTTTCTTCTTCTCTGCAGCACCTTGCCTTTACCATCATCGAGTCAAAGAAGGCTTCTTCAAACTAGATCAAATCCCATCAGAAGTAGTCGCAAATGTCTTCAAGTACATACCCACTCTAGACATCGGTAGAATGATGGTTGTTTGCAGAGGCTTCAATCAGATCCTCTCCACCAATCCTTCGCTCTGGAGAATCGTAGAGTTGGATAAGCCTACTCCGAACAAGAGTGCTCTCAAGGTCATTGAAATCTTTGCTACTCGCTCAAGAGATACCCTCGTAGCTATCAAAACTCCAGAATCGATACATATGAATAGAGAGATGGAAGCGGCAGCTCTTTTACTGGAAAGGTCAAAGACAACTCTGCGAAGATTAGACATGGATTTCTTCAACAATGAAGTCTACGAGAATGGAAGACCTATCATAAGCTTTTTTCTATCTTTCCCCAACATTGAAAGATTGAACTTAAGCTCAACAGATTTACCAGAAGCGGAAGAACAGATTCCAGGGGTGCTCACGATGTTTGCCTACGAGCATTTCTTCACGGATGGTACTTGGACTCCAGAAGATTTGGACCGGTTGATCTCTGTCAGGTATCTCTATGTAGATGATACCGATTCTGTGGAAGAGAATGGCTGCCTTCATCCAGCGCTTCAAGCCTGCAGTTCCAGTCTCAAGCATCTATCAATCGGACCGGCTACTAGTACTTCACTCCAATTCGACCTTCCCAAGCTATCAACTCTGGTGTTCACAGGGACCTACGACGACTCAAGAGGCCTATTCAGGCGTCCGCTTCCGAGCCTAAAGCATTTAGAGGGTCATCCAGTGGTGCTAGATGGTCTTGGCTGTGGACAGCTTCAAAGCGTCATTTTCAGAATCGAAAGCGATTCCATGGGTGGAGAAATCGATGAGAGATTCAGGAGTGTAGAGACTATGAACAAAACAGTGAAGAAATCGAGCTCTACTTTGAAATCGATCAAGCTCAAGTCAGGCCAAGAAGGAGAGTTTGGAATTGATCCATTCTTACGAACTCTCAAAGTGGATTATCTTTCACCGTCATGTCCTCTTCTCACCGATTTATACATTGCCGAGGATCAAGAATTCAATCTCAAGCTGCTAGCAGAGGTCATGGTTTCGCGCAACTTCGCTGCAAAGGGTTGGAAATTCGAAGGTGAAGAAGGTAAAGGCGATGATGACGGAGAAGTAGAAGTAGTAGGGAAAACTTGCTCAAAGTTGGTCCTTCATCTAGATCTTTCTGAGATCAAGGAATTCAAGAGAGCAGAGAAGAAGGTCCTTTCTAGAATTCCGAAGTGGATGTCAAAACAAGCTGGCAGGACGGAAGTGAGAGAGTGGAATGGCGAGTAGAAGATTCAAAGCTCAGACGGTGAGTTAGTGAGGTTTATCAGACGCTATTTTTGTCTTCAAGCTCACAGGCTGTTCATTATCAACCAACAGAAAGCATATCACTGAGACATGATCTCTTTCTCTTTATTTTGATTGGTAGAAGTTCGAGTCCGGTGGCTGGTCTATCGGGCGCACCGAATTTGAATCGATTGAATTCTCAACAATCTGTCAATAATAACCATAGATCGGTGGAGGAAAGCGAGGGAGCTGGGGGATTGAGCGGAGGAGTTTCTTTGGGTAGATCCAAGTGAGAAGGAGAGCGAGTTGGACGATCAGAGATGTATCTGTTTTCTAGACCATTTTGAACAATTAGTCTTGTTCTTGTTGTTGATATCTTACATATACATAGGGTTCAAGTCGAAAGTTTTTTGTATTGTTTCTGGTAGCCTTTGAGCCTGTGAGGAGAATGACCCGTCGTGTCTGAAAATCTTGACCACAAACCAACAACATCGTTCATGAGTGACAGTCAAGTCCAAGACATCAAATCAACGTGATTGGATCCAAATCAAAACTCTTTATCAGTCAAGAAAGAGAGAAAATCGGGATTGGAGTCATCAATTGAGAAACAGAGCAGAGGCCTCCTACATCCACTCTCTTAGATGGCAGCCTCTGTCATCTCACTCTCTTCTGCTTCCACTTCAAACAATCAAGACATCTTTCGAATGAACAACAATATCAACAGCATCAACAGCAATCCAGATGATTGGATCTCATCTGCTCACATTCCACTCGATCTCACTCAACCATCCACTTCCACTCAGTCTCATCAGGACGCCACTTTCAAACGTCCTCTTCTCGATCCAAACAGGCGGAAATCCAATCAGGATCAATCCAATCCACCAAAACAGGTAGATCAGAGCAGAAAGGACAACGAAGGAGAGGATGAAGAGGAGGACGAGGAGGAGGAGATAGAAGAATTGGATGATGAAGATGAGAGTGAATCCGAAGAAGATAGTTCTCCAAGGGAAGATGAACCTGCTTCTTCCCCTTTCAATTTGGATCAATTGGATGTCTATGCTTTAGCTGGTTTCGGTCTAAACGCTTCCAATAGGAACCATCGTTCTACCAATCCCTCTACTTCAAAGTCTCGCAGTAGTAACAATAACAATCAGTCAATAGATGCCTCCAATTCAGTCGGTGGATTGGCTACTACTCCAGTCAATGGGATTGGAATGGTACCTAGTCCTTCTGCTAGCACTCCTGGGAATAACGTAATGACTCCAAATACTACAAAGGATTACGTTGGGAGTGCCATTCAATTGCTCACTCATTTCTTGGGTAGTTCGAATCCTAATTCATCGGCTTCGGACGATAATCAGGCTCAAGGTAGCTCGAATGCTAATACTCCAAGAGGTCAGAATGGTCAGAATGGAACTCAGGATCTGTTGGTGAGTAGTCAGACGAGGGGAGAGAGGATAGATAAGACTGATAGGGATTGGACACTTGGAAAGTTGAATGTATGCGCAGTCAAACCCTCTCTGGGTAGGATAATGATACTGGAATTCGAGCAACGTCAGTTTGAGACGAAATCTATTGCATAAATCGACTAGAACAATCTCATATCGAGGAGAGAGATGCTCCATTTCCTGACTGCTTCTAATCATCTCTTCTCTCTTTGCCCTCCGTTCTTCTTTTCAGCCTCTCATCAATTCTATCATTGCTAGATTGAGTGGTCAACTTCCTTCTCACATTCATCAAAGCGAGCAACCGAGTGAACAAGAGCTCACGGATCTTCTCCAAACTCTAATGGCTCAGCAATCTCAACAACAAGCAGCTGCAGCTCAAGCCTCCTCTAGTCGTCAAGGAGGAAAAGCAACAATTGGATCAACTTCTAATCATTCAGCTCCTTTTACAGTTGGAGACAATGGTCCAGCATTCTCCTTTTCTGGTCCGGGAGATTCCACTGGTTTCACTCCAGCTTATCAGCCTCAAGATGTGGATTTAACCTCTACTTCTGCTGCCCACATTTCTTCAAATACTAACAATAGCAACAATCCATTGAACCTTTCAGATCCCACCTGGTTCGCCTTCTTGAATCATACTTTCCCAAACGAAGATGAAGAAGATGATCCTGATTTCATGCCTGAAGCTGGAGATCTACCTGAAGCTTGGAATCAAGCTTTACAACAACATTTTGGAGATGGTTCGAACCAAACCTCGACTCAGATTTCAGGTGGAAATGGAAATGGAAATGGAAATTCAACTCCTAGTTTGGGATTTGGAACTGGAACTTCTCCTAGACTAAGAGAAAGTCCGAGGAGAGCTGCTAAACAAGCTCAACAATTGAATTCGAGAGCAATGTCTCCACTTTCCGCTTTGTTTGGAAATGTCAGGAATATGGAAGCTTCGAACCACAATCAATCGACAAGTTCGGTTGGGAATGGTTCTGGATCTCTGAATTTCGGTCAACTCTTATCTGGGAAACAAGCTGTCAATCCTTCATCTCAAAATCAAAACCAAAATCAAAATCAAAATCAGTCTACGTCGATCAGCCATCTCAACTCAACGAATCAAACCTCGAATTCTGACTTCAATCTCGAAGGATTGGGAAATGAAAATCAATCCAAAACTACTGACACTTCAACGGTAGCTCAAGGTAAAGCGAGAGCCTCTGATCGTCAAGCTGAAGATTCCTTACCACCTCTTGCTGGGAAACCTCCCAGATCCAGAGATAAGAAAAGCAAGGATAGAAAAGAAGCTCCAAAAATGTCGAAGGAGGAAAAGAAAGAAAGAGAGAGAGAAGCAGCAAAGATTCGTCAACAAAGAGCTAGAGAGAAAAAGGTGGAAGAAAAGAGACAGAAAAGAATCCAAGAGGCGGTAGATGAAGCGATTGCTAATGGAGAAGATCCAGAGACAGCGGCTAGAGAAGCTGGGAAAGCTAGAGGTAAAGGTAGACCTACTATTGCTGAAGTCAAGACTAGAGAGAGGAGATCGAAATACAGTAACAATAATAAGAGAAATAGAGGAGATGGCTCGGATTTGGAGGATCGAAATCGAGATCAAGATCAAGATGACGATGGCGGTGGCGGTGGTGGATCTAGATCGAGATCTAGTAGGAAATCGAAAAAAGTAAGGACTTCTAGAGATGGAGAAGAAGATGAGCTGTCTTTTAGAACTTCGAATAAACCTTCTCCTATGGATCTTAGTAGAGATCAAACTCCAATCTCTAACTCTAACCTTCTTAATGGTCAAGAATTCCAAGAATTGATTTCGTTAAGAGCTGAAGTCAAATTGTTGAGAGAAGAGAATTCAAGACTTCAAAGTCAAAATGAAGAGTTGAAAGTGGATGCTAGAATCAGAGACATTCAGAATGGGAAAGGTAACGAAGGTGGAAGTAGAAGTAAGAGTACTGCTGGATCTATTCAAAGAGGTTCGGATCGAAAGAACATTGGAGAAGGAAGTAGTAGTAGGAAGAAATCTTCAAGAGATGATGGTAGAGATCGAAATGGTCAATATCGAAAAGATGGTTCTAGATCTCAAATCAATTCAAATAGAAAAGATCGTCTTCCAAGTCGTAGGAGAGAAGCTTCTGTTGATAGTTATGATTCAAACGAAGAAGAAGATTTCGATAACTCGAGACGTAGTAACAACAACAATAGCAAAATCAAATCTTCAAGACGTCAAACTCAACAACAACCTTTGAAGAAGAATCGTTCCCCTTCGATTTCTGAAGATGAATTGGATCCTTCAGATGATGATGATGATGATGTTGGATCTGACAGACAATCTTTTGAGAGAAGAGGTGGAAGAAAAGGAGATTTATACGATAGAAATCATTCTGGATCAGAAGATGAGGATGACGATGATTCGAGATCTGAATTGGAATCGGAATCTGGTCAAGATCAAGATGAAGAAATGAGAGATGTTGATCATCATCATCATCGAAATTCTCATTTGGAATCCCCTTCGGATTCAAGATATGAAAGAACGATTAGAGGTGGTGGTGGTGATGGGAAAAGTAGAAGAAAGGGCAATAGATAGATGAGAAGATCTGTCCTCTCCTTAATTCATAGCAAATCAACCTTGTCTATCTTTTTAGCATCTTCCATTTTTTTAAGAGTTCCTTGCCTCGAATCGTTGTGTTCCATCTTCTCGGTTCTCGACCCCAATTTCAAAACTCGACTCGCTTCACGAATTCTCACGTCAACCTCCTTCTCGAAAACTTCCATTAGATATCGTCTCTTGTATTAGTATCATCATCATCATCCCTTTCACAATCATTGAGTCTTTGTTTTCAAGCTTGGAGGGGGCGATCGATCGATTCGTTCTTTTGCCATCTCGGTTCTCAGACATGCAGACACACGACATCAGAGTGGAAAGCATCATAAACATTCGAATCTTATTTCGTACACTTGCTCATCGTCGCTTTCGAAGACATACACATGGTAAAGACACCAGCATTGTTAGGCGCTGAAGAATAGAAGAAGAACGAAGGCACAAGTGGGAAAAGAAAAGATTGTGAGAAAGACGTAAGCAAGCGAATTCTCAACGACAGAAAGCGATGAAAGTAATCTTCAAATATCTCAACTCACCTTGCCAATTATGTTCCAAAGCAGATCTATAGCTCTGAAGATTTGGTCCTGGAGTACAAGAGCAAACCACAAAGTCGAAAGAAAATGACAGCCATTGGATGAGAGTCGAGTCTTCTACTGCTTTTTAGTCTCATATAGTTCCATTTTGCTCTGCTCACCGTTGCATTTTCTCGAGGCATCGTATCCCCAGCCAGCCAAGTCGCCTTGACTGTTAGAAGCGAAGTTGTGAGATAGTGAGTGATTTGAAGTGCGCTGAAGTCAAGCTACGCGGTAAGGTTTTGTCCACGACGCTTCTACTCACGTCATGGTTTGTTCTGTCCCTCCACTAAGAACAGCTGTGATACAGCAGTCGTTGTTGCAGAGGAATTGATGACCTTCCGCGTTCTTGACCAGAGGATCTTTCTTACCCAGACTGAATCTCAGGTCGTCACAGTCTCCTGACCAAGGGCCATGATTTCCATCACATTTCCCGTTCGGAAGAAACTCAGGAATACCATTCTCGATAGAAATCCCTAGACCGACTGCATCAGCAAGATCCTTTGAGAGTTGATCTGCAGATACGAAAGTGACGCAAGCAAGAAGCGCGAAGAAAGAAAGCTTGAAGGTTGGAAGCATTGTTGTTGAAGGATGGAAGGTTGAAGGGGAGAAAAGATGTCCTTACCAGAGGGAAAAAGTAGATTTTGAAGATTTGAAGCTCGACCAGCGAAGCGTGAAGAAGAAAGAAGAAATTGGACAGCGGACGAGGAGATCAAGAACAGCTCTTCTTCGACAGCTCTTTATAAAGCTCGCAAAGAAAGACAGAGACTCAATAACTGGCGTACAATTTGCACTGTCAAGACAGTCAAATCGATGGCGTTTGGCGTCTATTTATTCAGCCTCGAAGCATGGTTTCATTGCTTCTCGCGGCTTTCCCATGCGTCGACTTTGAGATACTGAGTAGAAGTGTGGGCGCGCGACGACCGCGTTGTCTTCATTTTCTTTGTCTTGCTTCCTCCGTTTGATTGAAACGCCAATCACTCTCTTAGACTCGGGTTCTTTCACACGACTAGGCTCGATCTTTGGAAAGACACTCAGTAGAAAGTATAAAGGGAGGCCACTGGACAGTCTCTTTCTTTCTTTTCCCACTTTCCAATTTCGGTCCATCACCTCGAATCTTACCACCAAGCTCTAGCACCTCAAGCTCTACACCCTCCCAGCAACACACAACTAGATCTAGGATCTCTAAAATGGTTTCATCTTCAATTCTACTTCCTCTCTGTGCTCTGGTAGCAACAAACGTCGCTCTCGTCGGAGCTCTACCTCAACCTCAAGTCCAAGACGCCTCCGCCACTACCGGTGAGTCTTGACTCCTCCGATAACTCGACAGATCGCTCGTATCGAAGCTGGCCACCAAAAGATACGACATGCGGATCGTAGAGTCTGTCAATGCTTCCAGCTTGTTGAACGCCTCGCACCAAAGTCAGACACTGACCTTCTGTTTCGTTCCGCCTCTCCTTGATCTCCCAGCGACCCCAACGTTTCTCTCGGAAGATCTCAATGGGGATGGACAAGGGCAAACGATTGCCGTTGCTCCTTTTCTAGGAGGTGACGCTTTTCGCAACGCTGCTCATTCGGCAGCTCGTTCGATTTCTTCTACTGTTGCTTTCGCTGCTCCCACGGCCTACTACTTCCAAACCACTGCTCCTGCTTACGAAAGTAGTCAACTCGCCTGTCCTCCAGGCATGGAAGGAGTCTTTGGTTATTGCTGTCCTGGTGTTTGGATTGACAACGATTGCTACCGCACAGACACAAATTCTCTCGAACCTTACACGAGTATTTCTTTCTTACAGCCTTACACCAAACCAACAAACCAAATCAAAAATCCTCTTGACCCAAATGCCAAATTGGATTCCTCTGACCCAAATGCCAAATCGGATTCCTCTTCCGCTGATCTCACTCTTCCAATCTTTGGAGCTCTCTTTGCCTCTTTAATCGGAGCTGTCTTCGTTTTGTAGCTTGTTGCTCTCTCTCGCTTACTCGGATGTTCCTCTATCTCCCAATACCGTTCCTCGTACCTTCATGTATCTCTGACGAAATTTCTTTGACGTTCATGACCAGCTTTTGTCTCGCACATTTGACGCGAGCATTTATATTCTGCGCGCTACACATAGAAGGTTTTCTTCCATGATCGATGTCTGAAAGATTGCAAAAACATATTATTTGAAAGAAGAAAGTGTGAACTCGAACACAGAGGCAGAGTAGTGTCGCTACTCTGCCTCTCTTTCTGTCTTTCTCTCAACTCAAATTTGGAGAAGCCGCTTCAAAACGTCCGACGTTCTCAGAACCACCGCCGCATTTGCGTCTGGTTTAGTTCAATTCGATGAACAAACTTGTTCGACCTTTTGTGGAAACATACATAGTTACGTATCTGAAGGGCGTAAGACTTGTGTCGAGAGAGAGATACAGTATCGAAAGGCGTCCGAAGGCTGGGAAAATCGTCGAGAAAATGTAAGACCAACCCGTCTTCAATTGCTTGATTGAGCGCCTATTCGGATGGTACATACACGTAGAGGCGTAAAAAGTATGGAATAGACATAGAGTAGAGAGAATCCACCTTGAGGTGACATGAGAGGGCGCGTGTTGGTGAAGAGACTCAAAAACGCATCGACGCCCAATTCCTATAAGAGAAGAGGTGAGAAAGGCCTGGAAATTGAATCTCTTCTTCAAATTTTTCTTCAAACCTTTCTTCAAATTCAATCTTCGCCAGGTGCGACTTCTTTTCTTCTTCTTCTTCTTCTTTGCTTTCTCTCTCTCTCTTGCCCCTTTTTCTCAAACCAGACGACTTCAAGTACAACTCGAAAGACCAAGTCCTCAACTCAACTCGTCTCTTTATCGATTCTTCTTCTCAATGAAGGTTCAATTATCTTCCACTGTTCTCATTCTCACTATCTTAACTTTCGTCTCTGGAGCTCCTCCAGAAAGAAAGCCTCTCTCTCTGTCGAATCCTCTGTCTGTGAGGGGACTGGATACTACGAAGACCATCTGCAAATACATCCCAAACCAATGTGAGATCAAGAATGGGAAGCCAGTTCTCAAGAAGGCCGACAAGAGTAACAAACACGGCCACTTCTCAGCCGCCAATCACAAAGCCAGCAAGATAGCCGCTCAAGACGATTCAACTCAGAACTCTCAAGGCCAAGATGATTGGAGCTCGAACAACTATTCCGACGACGGCAACTATTCTCCTTCTCAAACTTACAACTATAATTACCCCTACTGCTTCGATTGATTCGAACGGTGATGGTTCTGGTAATGGTCAAAATGATTCTCCTTATCCAACAACGATGGCCAACGACGACAATTCTTACCCTTACACTTCGGACTACGGTAGCTATTCAACACAAAGAGGAGAAGGAAACGATCCAGATGCTTCTCAACCAACCAACACTGTCTCTTCTTCAGTCGCCCAAGCATCGTCAACATTTGCAGCTTCCCTTCCTTCTTTGGAACAGCCAGACGCAACTCAATCGAGTGACACAAACGGAGCCGACGGGGATTCCAACCACACGTAAGTCCATGTGCTTTGTTTTGGTTTTGTATTCTCATAGATTGATATCAACCAAGAACTCTGAAGGTGAGCGCGAGTTGACGTCCGCTACTTCTCCTACTTTCTCCAGCTATTCAATAACTCTGTCAACTGATATGATCCATACCGGCTTGTGTAAGCCATCAAGATTTGTAGAACTTCTTTGGGAAAAAGCCTGTCCGATTGGCAGTACTGCTGGTTCCTGTGGAGCGAAGGTCGAGTACGATTGTGATTATTATTCGCCTTCGACGAAGGATGTTGACATCAAGTGGAACTCGACTTCCAGACAAAATACGACACCAACGTCAGACCGTGCACTCTACAGTGAGTAATCTTAACTTTAAAGTCAAGATGACATCGTGTTTTGAACAGACAGATCAAGCTCCTCACCACGTTTGCTTTACCACCCTTGTCCAACCCTTCTCTTCTTAACTCGATCAGGATCGAAGCCGAATTCGATAGTAACACCCCACTGAGCAATGGAACAGTTGACACAAGTCTAGCAGATTTCGTCAAGAACAGCAGCACTTTCTTGTGGCAGGCACTGGAACAGATGCCAGGTGAGTTGAAGAAGTCGAGTTTCAGCTCTCTCTTCTCTTTGAGTTTGTGCGTCGCAAAGCTCACAGAAGTCGAGTTCCCAGCTCTCTCTTCTCTTTGAGTTTGTTCGTCGGAAAGCTCACTCGAATTCTCTTCTCTGTTCCTTTCGTCAACAGGTGGAACCACTCTTGGTCAAATTGATTCAGAGTGGACAACCTCTCCTGCCGCTTTGAACACTTATCTAGTCCCACAACAAATGCTGATCGTCGGCAAGAGAGGTGCAGAATCCGCCGACGATGCCAATGCCTTTTTGCACGCCATCATGAAGTTCTCGTGTCCAGCAGTTCAGAGAAAGACAGATTGCGGTTTCATTGGATTCCTCGGTTCACTGCTGCCTGCACTAATTCCTGGTCTTGGAACGATTGCCAGCATGGCAGCATCTTTAACAATCGGCGCGGTGGGCGGAGCCGTTTGTAACTAGAAAAAGCTGGCTGGAGAGATGAGGGAGCTTTGGGGCTGCTAGAGATGATGTAGAGAGGAGAGAGGGGCTCGGAGCTCGTCTTCTCTCGACAGCTATGCACATCGCTTGCCTTTGGCCGCTAGGCAGCTTCTGTTTCAAGATCCTGCACTAAACTATTGATTCGAAGAATGGAAATACCGATCCGTTTGATTTGATCCCAGCGAGGTTGCATTGGAAACCTTGTGATCTCAAGGCATCGAGAACCTCTTCTTTTCAAAAGTTTTTCATTTCGACCGCACTTGAGCAGAGCATTACAAAAGTTTCCAAGTAACCTACCATTCTCAACACTTCTTCATCATTTTCCTTGAAGTTAGTATACTGTGACTCGTGACTTCTGATAGTCTCCATGAAAGCAGCAGTCTCGCATGGATGTAGATAGAAAGAAGAAAGACCAGTGACAGGATGCTCTCCTTGAGAGAGAGACGCAAAGGTCGCTGTCTCTGCTCCTGGTTGATCTAGGTTTGAGTCTGTAGATGTTTGATGAGAACTGACTTCCTTTAGAGAGATTTGAGTGTCATTGGTGGAAGTCTCGAAAGGTAGAGTGGAAGCTTGAGGTTTGACGAAGATTGAAGACCGAGAGATTTGCGATAGCGAAAGAGGTACCCCTTCTGATGATCATAACAAGGAAAATGAAAAGAAAAATAATCAGACGTCTCTGAAGTACGACTTGAGGACAAGAAAGCAGACAATCAAAACTCACCATTCGAGCAAGCTGAGAAGTAGAGAACGGGGACTCTCCAAGTCGAAGAATAGATGATGCTCTGCTCGACTCGGATCAATCGAGGCTTTGAACCACTTAAATCTGAATCAAAGATCGAAGTATCGATTGAACTCGGTCGATCTCCGAGATGCGTAGCTGCATCTTCGTCTTCCAGATCGTCTGGCATGTCTCGAAGGATTGTGGACTCTGCGTCGTCCTCTTGTGCAGTTTCACCTCTCTGAACTCTTCCTGAGTCTGATTCAGATACAGGCGCTATTTTTTCTGGAGCTACCGAGTGTAGAGAGGTAGGTCGATGGACGAGAGAGAATCTTCGAAAGAGATGAGCTGCTCGTGGGAAGGCCTACGACAATAGAGGGAAACAGTGATACTCTAGAGGTTAAAAAATAGCGATAGAAAGTCTCAAAGTCAATCAAAGCGAGAAGTCATCGGCTTACTTACTGGATTCTCGATCCAAGTCCATCCTTTCGAGTATTGATGAGGTCCGAAGTCTTGACACTGCGTGCTGCTTGATTGATGATTGTGCTTGGAGATGTAAGAAGTGCAAGCAATTTTGAATTCTTGAAAAGATATCTGAGATTTATTTACCATTGATTTATTATGGAAAGAGATGAGATGTTTTGAAGAGAACCAAGGGTGACGACTTTCTTCTCGACTGAAACCAACCATCCAAAGTTCGACTTGCTACAAATCCATCGATCCGAATCAGACTCGCCTTGCAAGAGCGTCAGAAATAGAATCAGATTCGTCCAAAGTCATCCAAACTTCTCTTTCCAAGCCCCTCAAGGTAGAAGTAGTGCAACATGTCAGCTCGTCAAAGGGTGATGGTTCAACCCATCAATGTCATTTTTCGTTATCTTCAACAACAAACTCCAGTCGCCATTTGGTTGTACGATAACACCGACTTTAGGATTCAGGGAAAGATCTCGGGCTTTGATGAATACATGAACATCGTAATGGCAGATGCTGAGGAAGTGTGGAAAGCTAAAGGTGATAAGCAAGAGAGGAGGCAAGAACTTGGTGAGTAGTTCGACAAGAATCAATGCGATGGACCTGCTGCAAGGTCTAGAAATCATGGCGCGATGCTTATCTATGTAGGCGATCTCACTGAAAAAGGAGAGACAGTATGAGACTGGGACAGGATGGAAGAAAGATGGACTGCAAGGTGTGGATGCTTGTCTCTACCTATTTGCTTTAGTCATCTATAGTGCTATGATCTTTCGTTCTTTTCAAAAGCTAGAAACTCAAACCCTTTGAATCCCCAAACGTGTTATTCTCGAAGTCTCGAGAGACGACTTTCTTCCACCTTTGAATCTGGAATTTCTTCTTACACACTTCCACTCTCTGACTTTCTCTCGTTCTTGCAGGCCGTATACTGCTCAAAGGCGACAATATAGTGAGTATGTCCTCTCGGACCAATTGCAATCTTGATGCATCTCTGACTCGAGCTTGATTCCTGAACCTCCTTCCTTCTATCTCACTTATCCTCCTTCCTCCCTCAACTCTCCATTCGTCCGCTCAAATCTTCCAGACACTCATTCAGCCTCTAGTCTAGTCAATCTTTTCGGTCTCTTGGGGTCTCTAAGCTATCAAAAACATCACTGTAACTTTTCTTTTGTGTTATCAACAATCCTGCAACTCTTCTCTCTCTCTCTTCATCCTCAAATCTCGATGATTTCGTCTGAGAGCATGACTCGCAATGCAAGTACAAAGTGCAATCTCCTCTACCCAGATCTCAGAGGTAGAGACAAGAAAACAAGAGAAATGCCATTAGCCTGATCGGTAGGAGATACATCATGAAAGCCAAGCAAAGCAGCAAGAAATGAGAACGAGAGACGTTGAGAACACTTGCGACGAGAGATATATAAAAAGCGGGAGAAAAAAAGGGAAGAATCGACAGAGGATCGAGGAGAATCTCGAAGAGTGAAGCTCGAGTCTGATAAGAATAAAAGCAAAATACAAAGAGAAACGATTGATGATGCGAATAAAGAAAAAGATTCCCTTTAGATTGACAGAAGAAGTTGATTTGCCGTTCTAACGAGCTCTAGAAAGGTCTTGGAAAGCTGATTCGATGCAGTTCTTAATCTGAAGACATAGAGAGAGAGCAAGGGGATCAAAAAAATTGGCTGAGATCAAAAACACTTCTTCTAGTCCTCAACGAAAGAACTCTGGGAATACTCACTTCTCTATAGCTAACGACTAGACAACTAATCTCATCTCTAGAAGTCAACATGATCTTCTCTTCCACGCCCGCGTCTAATTTGTTTAAATTGGTCAAGATATGGCTTAGATCCACCACCGGTCTACCGTTTTCATCTACTGAATGGAAGACGTGATCTCTGAATAGTTTTACAATGTAACGATCTCCAGTTTCCGACCATCGTGGATCGTGATCGAACCTGTAGAAGAAGAGAGAGGTTGCAATCTTAGCAGGCATACAGGCAGCTTTCTCTGAGCGTGAATAGATTTGCATTCACGATTCCATCTCTCTTCTCTTTTTACTCACTCTGGTCTTTCGTTGATGAAACCAAATTTGCATAACAGTCTCACCAATCTTCCATTTTCGGTTTCCTTCATATTCCAGCTTTCCCAAAGATCATCGACATTCAAAGCATTATCCATTTCATCTGCCATTCTCAGAGCGAGAAGTTTAGTCAGATCTTCAACTGTCTTACCTTTGTTCTCTGATACGACATTGTTGTTACTGTTGTTCGTAGATTTTGAAGGTGGAGAAGAAGTCGAAGATTTGGTTGGAGAGGTGACATTTGAAGATGAAGTAGAAGAGCTATTTCCGTTCTGTTTGTTCAACAACCAGGAAATCAAAGATTTCAATTCGGGTGAGTAAGATCTTGAGATGTGTTCAATGGAGGTTGCGATATCTCTGACTGCGTTACTTGAGTTGCAACAGAGACAGATCAAAAGTCTACCTAGAGAAACTAGATCTTCAGCTTGATGGTTGGTTATTTGAGAAGGCGAAGAAGTTGGTGAGAACGTCAAGACGTCAAAGATGGAACAACAATTGAGTCGAATTCTACAAATTGGAAAAGAAGAAAAAGAGACAGGAAGAGATTCAAAAGGATTTTGAAGTCAGAACGTGAGATCTTGCGGATTGAATGAAAGCATCTCGAGAAGGACTGCTTCGATTCGAAGAGTTCAAAACACTCACCTATTTTCTCCAGTTCTCAAGACCTTGCTAGGCTCGATACATCTAGCAGCCAATCCGCTCCTATGAATGACTCTCAAAGCGCTAGTGATTTGACAAACGTAGGACCAAATGACCTTTTCAGGAACAGTCATTGTCACGGGTTGAAGTCTACCAGTTCTACGATCCGTTTGAGGAGGTTTGGGAATCATGTGTTCCGACAATAAAGTAGAAGATAGAGGATGATAATCGTATACAAAGACGATCGCTAAAAAAAAGGGAAAAGAAGATGGATAGCAGAGAGATTAGAGTTCAAGAGAACAGTCTTGAGAAATCAAAGAGCAAAGAGAAACTTTGAAGAAACTCACAACTATCTCCCCAAGCTCTAGTAGTGAAAGCTTCTCTTACGCTAACGATTCCAGGATGTCTGATCCTTCTCCACCTCTCTACTACAGCGATGGCTTGTTCATATTGTAATCTGAATCCTTCTAACCTTCTCAAGATATAAGGTTTACCATCCAAAGTACAAATAGCTTTATAAATATGAGATCTATAACCAAAGACTTTCGAAGGATCTCCGGAAACTGTCAAAGTCGTCGAATTCAATGGATTTGAAGGATTTGAATTTGGATTAGAAAGTCTAGGATCTAATAAAGAAGCAGGAGGAGGAATGATTTGACCTCCACCACCAGCACCGTTCATTGTAGATTTGTTATTCGAATCATATGTAGATGTAGATCCATTACCACCGATAGAAGTAGCTTCCAATTGAACCAGACTATGATAGACGTGTAATTCCTCTGGTAATTTGGGTCCACCCATTTCGATCGGGACTGGACTTGTATGAATGGCTTCCAATTTTCTCTGAGATTCTTCCCTTGGATTGGGTGGCATGAAAAAGGCATGAGCTGAAAGATGCGCTGGATGTAAATTGGAAACGTGAGGTAAAGGTGGTGCATAGAGATGATATTGTAAAGGTTGTCTGATTGGAATTCGATTGGAAGTCAAGGTTGTCGAACCGTAATAATCCGTCGCTCCTCCTCCTACTGTTCCACCAAGCGATAGATCCTCATATTCCATGTAAGCGTAGGGATTGTATGAAGAAGTGGCTGGAGCTCCTCCTTCCATTGCTTGAGAAGAAGTTGAAGCTGTGGCTCCGTAAGACGAAGAAGCGGCTGTTGCTCCAGAAGGGAGTGGTCCAGTATAAGTTGGATCGAACATGTTGTTCTGTAAGAGAGAGAATAATGTAAAAAGAAAGGGAGAGGGTCTGAGCAAGATGAACTTCGAGTTGGAAGATTCAATCCCAGCCAGAGATCGAGCTAAAAGAGCTGCCCAGAGTGAGAGACAGCTTGCCAGATTGAGCAATTCAACTCATTAGATTCTGAAAATTATGCTTGGAATTCGTAGGTAAATCAAGATTACAAACTCGATCACAGTCGCAGTGGCTCTGGCTGATATCTCTCTATCTCCATCTCTCTCCCACTTCTAATCGACATCTTTTCCTCGACTCACCATCTCATTATCCCAACCATTTCCTTCTCCCGGTGTCCCACTTCTACTACTATTCCCAGTCGCGGTACCCTGGTTGATAACCTTTGACAAACCAGGAGGAGGACCAGATACAGAAGAAGGCTTTGGATCCGACTTGCTGCTCATCGTCATTGCGTCCAAGCTAGTCGAGATAGAAGAGGCATGACTAGGAGGAGGAGAACCAGAAGCAGAAGTGTTACTACCTGCAGAATTGGATACAGTTTTAGGAACAAAGACAGCAGCAGAAGCTGCTCTTGAAGATAAAGCGCCTCTGAGAAGAGGAGAAGCAGGATTAGAAGTCGGATTGACATTGCTGCTGCTGTTGTTTCCAGGAGAGAAAGCTCTTGCAGTTGCACTGATAGTTGAAGAAGTAGGATTGCTTGTAGCTGTAGCTGTAGCTGTAGCTGTAGGATTGGAAGGAGGGCTTAGATGAGACGACAATCGATTTGGATTAGAGGTGGATTCGGTTGAAGAAGAGGAAGAAGAGGAATTGGTTGCCGATGGAGCTACAATTGGAATTGCTGAACTTCGAACAGCTCTACTCGAACCTGAGGTTGGATTTGAAGTCGGATTGAATTGAGGTTGAGGTGGAATGCTAGATTGCTGATGATGCACAGGATGACCATGATGCTGATGCTGCTGCTGATGACCACCAAATTGATTGTATTGATTGAATTGTGGCCGTTGCGGCTGTTGCTGCTGATAGCTCTGATAAGAAGATGAGCTTGGGTGATACATCTTCAAAGAGAGAGAGAAGGAGAAGGGAGAGAGAGAGAGTAGGACAAGGAGATGCTCTGCTAGATGATCGCTCTTCCGTCTGATTTGTCTCTCTTGATAATTCGGAGTTGGCCTTGAGACGCTCGAAAGCTGGTTTTTGATCAAAAGAATGTGTTTCTCGAATAGAGACTTGAAGATGGTGTGCAGGAAGCAACTAGCTCTCTCTTATCTCCTTCTTCCCACAACCTTCAATTCGTCGACATGAGTTCTTCTCTATCGAATAAACCTTCAACTGCTGGAAGGATCACTCTTGCACTGGGAATAGGTCAGTCTCATCTTCCAATCATCTGCAGCTACACGCATCTTTGACTTTGGTTTCTAGACTAGACTTCCCAAGTCCCTTCGTCGTCGATCTCTTCCTCTCTGATCTCATCCTTTCTCCGACCTTTTGAATCTCCCTATATCATTCTTGAAACAGTCATCTTCTTTCATGCTGCATATTCAACCTACGAGCGTAAGCATCTAAGTAGCTTTTCGGCTTTGACTTCTATCTTTTGGATCCTTCGAATTCTTAATAACGAATCACCGCATTCATTCTCCTTGTCACCATCCGCAGATCTTTCGTTGAGGAAGAGCTTAGATTTAGAACAGACTTCAGTTCCAGTAGATGTGAGTAAGCCAAGCCACGTCTCTTCTTTGAACCTCTGTAACACGAATCTAACCTCTCGTTCGTGATTCTCTCGTCCTCTCTTCTGATCACACAGATCACAGCAGAGACTTTGATCTCTTTGGCAGTCATTGTTGCAGGCGTGTTGATGACTGCTTCCCCTTTGAAAGAGATCTCTTGGTCGAGTGAAATGAGGCAGAGGTTAGTATTCATCAAAGGCTTCCCGAATTCAAAAATTCTTCAACTTCTCTCGACTCTGACTCTCTAACTTCTTTCCTTTGATCTACTGGGATACATTCGGTTCTTATCTTTTCTCATTCGTACTTGAATCATATTTCGCAATCAGGTCGATAGAAGAATCAGATGCAAGACCAAGTTTCGCACCTCTTCACAATCGAGGCTCAATCCTGTTTGGTACAGAAGGTCAATAAAGTAGTGAAAGAATTCATTGGTTTCAGCATAAAGGCATCATCAAATGAAGCAAATCTAAGCGTGACTTTTGTGCTCAGGTTCCTCTATCTCCGTCTTGGACTCTTCAAGCTTCGTCCTCGAATTCTGCTTTTCTCTACCCCCCTTCCCTCTTCTCATTCTCACATCGCCGCCTCAAAGGTACCCGTCAGCTAGAGTTTCAACGCTGATCAAACTTACAAAGGGTGTATAAGGCGTTTGTTCCTCTTTCTCGAGAACAAGAGCGAAGATCAAAATCAAAGTGAAAGTGAAAGACAAATAGGTTCGAGTGAAAGTGCCTCTTTTGGTTCATTTTCTCTTTCTTCTTTTGAGGAGTAGCTCTCACTTGAGTCACTCATGATCTCTTTGAGCAGTGTTCGCACGCTCTCAAGGTGAAGGAACTTCGGGGCTAGATAGAAGCTGGATTGACTATCTTATAGATCGATCTAGCTCTTATATTGCTGCCACCCTTTATTGCTCTTGAGAAGAAATGACTACATTTTCATGTCTCTTGTTCGAGCTTTGCTGCTTTCTGAGAGCCATTTCTGTCTTTGATAGCTCGGAGGGCGTCTTCAATTTCAAGCTAATCTGACCTTCTCTACTCATCGACCATTTGCGTGGACAGCGGGAGATCTCCACAAGCAGCTTTTGAGCCAGAAATATAACACGTAGTCTTTTCTTATGAGTGAAGGCTTGAATAGAGATTGGAAAGAAGAGAGACGACCCACCAGATCTGAATAGAAGAACTTCAATCTCACTGTCAACTTCACACTTCAATATGACGTTTCGAAAAGCTTCAAGCTTGACTTCTCGACTCGATCTATCCTTACTTGCCTCTGCTCTCAGCCATTTGAGCGCATCAGATTCAACGTGCTCACTGACACGGTCGAGTGTTTGTTGTCCTTTGTTTGTCTTCTTTGGCGTCACTAGTTGAGAGGGCCGAGGTCGATGGAAAAATTGGGATTTTTCAAATCTTCTTCTTCTTCTTCTCCTCCAACCACTTGGAGCTTTGAACGAGGTAAGTTGTGAAGCTAAGTCTTGACTCTCATTACCATCGCAAACATATTCTGACATTCTCATTACTGAATCTTCTTCTTTGACATCTTCACTCGTGAAACAGGATGGATCCGACCACTCAATCGAAGTTGATGGCTCTCAACAGAGATCTCAGAGACATTTCCCAGCAAATCGATCAACTCATGTCTACTGGTGAGACTCCAAATTCGTCAAACATCGAGTCCATCTCTGGAGAGAATTCCGAATCCGTCACTTCTCTTCCAGTCAAGGAATTGGTTTCCCGAGACATCTTGGAGGTCGTTTATAATCATTTGTCGCCAGAACAAAGAGCAATAGCATCAAGAGTATGTAAGGAATGGAGGGAAATTCTAATCTCGAATGGTGATCGATGGGGTTCTCCTCTGCAACCTATCACTGTCAAGAGGCTGCAAACTCTACCACAGGCGGTAAAAGTTGTAGAATTCTTCAAGACCTTGCCTAGATGTCAACTTAGGCTATTCGTTCATAATCCTGGATTTCAGGATAACATCTCTGTGGTACGGTTTCTGTCTTATCAATTATTGGATCGCACTCGCATAAGGGAGATTATAGCCACTCAAGCTCCAAGTCAAGCAAATCATCTAATCCAATCTTTAACTGGCAATCTCCAGATCATCTGCGAAAGCTTAAACGCTCTGAATCCACCTCTTTCCGCAGACCAAGTTAGGCGCGAGTTCATCTTACCAAAGCGTTCAGACAACGCGGGCTGGATGTCGACTTTGTCGACACTTGAAATAAGTACTGCTTCTCCATGGGGTGTCCACAATGCCCTCTTCCAGAGACGAACGTCAGTTTTCTCATTCCGTATCAAGAACGTCTCTTTGTTTGTTGCTGGTCAGCCGGATATACCAATCCTTCTCCAGAAGGTAGAGTTGAGTCGTCTTCACGATTTATGGCTGCCGATGGATTTCCCTGGAGCTGCCAACATTTTTGCCAATTTTAGCGCTCCTCTACTATCAATTATAAGAGGTGGCGCTACCTCAATTCTGAATCTAGGTTCTCTTCTTCATCCAGTTCAACGCCTCTCGGTCGTTTTAGATCTCTCTGGAAAAGAGCAGGAGGGGGAAGTACTGAAGCTTTTGGCAATTCTAACTCTGGCTTCTTCATTGCAATCTTTGAATTTAATGGCAACCTTCGACCCTTCTAAACCTGTGAAGCAGTTCCTCAACTTAGACCGCCTTCTGAATCTACTTCAAGTCAAAATTGATACAGACGGATGGGCTTTATGTTGGTGCCCAAACTTGCAAGCATTAAGCGCCAGTCCATTCTTCCAACTCAATTCAGATTTAGTACGTCAAGTGGGTTCTCTTAAAGACGAAAGAGGTATCAAATTCGAAGTATCTGGCTTCACTTTAAGTGAAGATTGAGGAATATCTATCAGTGAGTTCCAACGCCTCGTTCGCGTGCTGCAATCTTGATTCGAAACAGTTAGTAGAGTCGTCTGATCCACTCTTCTATATCCTCTTTCCTCTGAACTTTCGTTGAAGGTCATGTTTTCATTCCATCGCAAGGTTACGTGAACAACACAATTCTCATCTCGTCTCATCAAACATCCTCCCCTCAAGAATCGCAAGCAGTGTGTCTATAGAACTAGTCGAGCTCAAGTTGTCTCCGAAATCAATCCATTCTAAGTCATTCTTTCTTTGCTCATCGAAATTACTTGAAGATTTCTGTAAGGAGAGCTTTTCTTGTGTTCTAGATTCTTCAAACAAATTCGAACACAAATTTATGCTTCGCTCGATCGCCTTCTCTTCCCCTTGAGAAGAGTTGACAAATTCATTCAGATTAGGTTCTACTACAATATTCCCATCTGTGACTTCTCTCAACCGCTACTACTATGATTTGCAGATCTCCTACCAGACCTCTTCACTTCGATCCATTCTTCACTCATATTCTTCTCCTCTTTCCTTCGAACTTGACTTTTCGATTCCTCTTCCTTCTCCACCTCCAATTCCGGTTCCGGTTCTGGTTCTCTAAGAGTCAACTCAGCATCCGATCTATCATCCAAAGTTGCAGCTACAGCATTAAGGTTTGGATCATGACTTGAACCTGCAACTCTCACTAGACAGGTGATAAACCACTATTTTCATTAACGGTATTGTTTTCAGAAGAAGAAGCGGTAGAGTTGGGATTCGATTTAGAAGTAGTTGAAGAAGTTCTCGAGAGGTTTGGATTTCTACTTGATGCACCTCTGAAAGATTTGGATCTTGAACTAGCTCTTCTACCCAAGGAAGAGGAGGAGGAGGAGCTAGAAGTGGAATTGAGAGCATTCATTGGACTTGGAGTTCTTTCTCTACCTCTTCTATCGTCTTCTTCGAAATTATCACCTTTATCAATCCCAAATTCTAAAGATGATCTACCTCTACCTCTTCTATCTTGTTGTAGAGAATTGGTAGAATCTATAAGGTCAGGTCGAGGAGTAGTATCTACTCGTAGGCCTTCCTGAGGCAGTCCAGTCGAAGTTGAATTAGAAGAAGAAGTGGAAGAGGTCTTTGTTGTATTGTTGGAAACAGAGCTCGCATTAATTCGCGATTGAGTTTGATGACTTTGATTTGCATTATCAGAAACTTAGATCGTCCAATTCCTCAACCTCTTCTTCTTCACTAGCTTCAGATTGTGAAGCTCGACTTCCACCAATAGATTCCAAACTATTGACTGAAGTTTGAGATTGTTGAGATAGATTAGATGCAATAGAATTGATTGAAGTTTGAGATGCAGATTCTATTCCTATTTTGAGGTCTTTTGATAGTCGAATTTCCCGAAACAGGGCCATTCCCAATTCTTCTCGTAGTATTTCTAACTCCACTAGTAGTTCTCTCTCTCACTGTTCCATCTTCTCCTATCGTCCTCCTAACACCAGTCCTAGCTCTTGTAGTCCCACCGGATGAAGTATTGGCATTGGCATTTGAAGTTGAAGTTGTAGAGTTCTCTTCTCGCCATTTCAAAAACCAAGGGATCCATTTCCATTTCCCTCTGCTTTCCAAAGTCTTTCTTTCTTCTCTTCTCCTTTCGAACGCAGCTCTATATTCTCATATCCCTCTCTGAAATCAGGTTTGACTTTGGAACTAAAGATTAATTCTCCTCTAGGATTGTTTGAAGGAGGTATAGGTGGGATTGGAGATCGATGAGTAGGTGAAGTTGGTCTTGAGATACTCTCACCAAGAGCGACTTGAGAGTGATTGAAATTTAGTGTTGATTGAGAGTTGGAAGTAGTTGAAGAGGTTCTAGGAGGGATCGAAATTGAAGCTTTCCCATTTGAAGAAGTGTTGCTCTTGACAGGAACTTTTTCAGCAATCCCTCCTCCTGGAGGTCTTATCAACCTAGTCTTCCCAGATTCACCATTTGAAGAATTTGACTTGCTGAAGATTCTAGAGATCAAAGGTATCCGATAGATCCAAGATCGTCTTGGAGAAGTCCTGACGTTTAAATACATGTTGTAAGATCTTAAGGATCGATTGGCTTGAGGTACGAATTTGTTTGCTGCCATTATCCTCTCTTCATACATCCCACTTGCAAAGAATAAGAATAGAGTGGTACTGCTAAAAGGAGAGCACAGAGATTTAGATAATGTAGTGCAGATACTTTTGAAGAGATAAGAAAGAAGTGTGGAGAGGGTCAGTGGGAGGTGAGGAACCCAGTGCTTTGAGCTTGGAGAAAAGACCCTAGTCTGATTGAAATGGAATACTTACATCGCTCTTGTTGAGAAACACGAAGTAGCTGAGAAAGAGAATGGCGGCTATGAGAAGGACAAGAAGTCCTGGATGAGATGGGAAGGATTGAGAAGAGAATGCCATCTGTTGAGCTCGCAAGTTCCTTCCAGGTTTCGGCTCTGAAGTGTCTACTATCATTTCAGAGTTCAAAATAGTTAATGAATCGACATGGAAGCTAGATCCTCGATTCCAACGAAGTGTGCCTTGTTCCTTCTTGTCTCTCTAGTTGTCGAATCTTGAGTAGTAAGACTCACTCTGATATTTGCTCTTCCTCTTCCCCATTCTAGCGGCATTCTGTTTTCAACCTTTCCTCAAAGATGAGTAGATCTCTGAAAGTGGCAGTGTCAGCAAGAGGTTGGAAAGGCTGTGGAGGAATCGGAGGATGATTGTTGCGTCTGGAAGAAGCTCTCATCTTTGCCTGTAACAGAGAAGAGAAAGAATTAGAATCGCTGACTCTTGACCTTGAGGTTGTTTTGGAGGTAAAGAGACTTGATAGTCGATTTAAAGTTGATGTGGATTTGAATTTGACATTTGGCTGTCCGGACAAGAAGCAATCGAGAAGAACAACTTCAATTCTTTCCCTTTGACTCTTACGACATCCAGAATCAATCTTTTCAACATCTACTTCCATTCATAAATAGAACAGGGAACCTTACATCGTCTTGACAATCTACTCCATGAGACCATCTCTCGCAAATCAGATGCAGATGCAGCCTCTCATCCGCCAGAAGCTCAGCCAAACTTCCCCTTCAACTCCCTGCATCTTTAACTTTACTCGATCAACTTCTGTAAACCTCAATTCTACAAAGTGTCTATCAAGATCTACCGGATCCAGTCAACTTCGCCGTCTTCCCACATCAACCAATCTCATCTCTCGTCAATTCTCCTCCACGCCTTCGACACGAGCCTCTTATCGACGATTTGGAAACAATCCTCAATCTTCAGTAAACACTCTAACAAAAGTACTCCCACCATCTCTCCGAGGTTCTCCCATCATTCTAATCCTAATAGGTATAGGTGGTGGATATTACATCGTTCATTTAGAGAAAGAAAGTCATACAGGTAGATGGAGATTTTTAGACGTTACTAGGAATCAAGAATTGAACATTGGTCAAGAAACTTATCAACAAACTTTGAATGAATACAAAGGTAGAATACTTTCAAAAAGTGATGGTAGAACTCAAATGGTAGAAAAAGTTTGTTCAAGATTGATCGCTGCTATAGATCCTAAAGATTTGGACCCGAATCAGAAGACGGATTGGAAAGTCTTTGTGGTTAAGGATGATCAACAAAAGAACGCTTTCGTAGTACCTGGTGGGAAGATTTTCGTCTTTACTGGAATTTTGAGAGTTTGTAAAGATGAAGATGGTCTGGCTACTGTCCTTGGTCATGGTGAGTCTTCACGAACGTACGAAGAAAGAGAAAATTCCGCCTTTGCGTCTACAACTTTAGCTGACTCTTTCGATTTCCGACTCTTTTTGGCTTCGATTAGAAATCGCTCATCAACTCGCAAGACACGTGAGTAATCTGCCTGCGAGCATTTGAGAAAATTTCCAGTCCATAAATCTCAAACGCATTTTTTTCTCTCCTTTTACTTTCTCTTACAGTCGGCTGAAAAGATGTCTGGATTGAAAATCATCATAGCCGCTTCTTTTTTACTTCAGTTGATTGGACTGGATCCAGGTTTGAGTAGTATGGCTGGAAATCTTCTGCTAAGTCTCCCAAACTCGAGAAAGGTTGAAATGGAAGGTAAGCCTCTATGATCCTGACAGAGTCTCATGTTTCTAGTTCTGGAACTGACTGAAATGCGATCCCATTGCTCTTTTTTCCTCCACCATAGCTGATTTCATCGGGCTAGGCTTGATGTCGAGAGCTTGTTATAATCCTCAAGAAGCTACTCAGTGAGTCTGGTTCTCTTCATGAACTGAACCGATTTCAGAAGTGGAACTGATCTCAAGCTCACCACTTTTATCCTGTCTTCATTCTTTTTTAGCCTATGGGAACGAATGGAAGCTTCCGAAGGTTCTTCTTCTTCATTCGGTGATACTGTCAAATCAGTTCTCTCTACTCACCCTGTCAATCGAAAGAGAATCGAGAATATAAAGAAATGGGTGAGTCACTTTTCAATGTCTCTACTTTCTTCGATCCAAGAATCTTGCAGTCATACCCCAGATTGACTGGAAATCTCGTCTTTCTTCCTTTCTCTTCGTTTTTGAAAAGCTACCTTCCGCCTTGGAAACGAGATCAGACGCAGGCTGTCGTCCGAATGAAATGAAGGCTTTCTCTACTTTTGGAAATCGATTGGGAATCTAAGATCTTCTAAACAATCTTTTTGAAATTCGAATTTTGGGTTTGGTCTATAGAACCGCCACTCTAATGCGATATGAGAATCTTGAGTCCTTCAATGACATCCGTCGAAAACAAACGAGGCAGAGAGAGCCGATATAGAAGGCAAAGAGCTTGGTCACGCGTTGTGCTATGCACGTTTCTCTGAATTGAAAACGTTGCAGTAAATGTATTTCACCACCTTCACCTTCGAATGGAGCTCAGCAGAGAATGTTTCCTGCGAACTGGCTTAGGGCTCTTTGTTCTCCCAACTGAGAACGTCAATCTCCTTGATGTGTTACGTGAATAGAGGGTCACCACCTCTGAATTCATGCAATTGACTTTCAAAAGGAAGCGGTAATGTGGAAGATTTCTTGAAGCTGAGCACACCAAGTCTCGGTGTGTCGAATTCGAGGGCTCGAAGAAAAAAGTAACCGCTATTCTCCTTGGGTTCTCCTTCTTTTTTAGAACTCCTTCCCGAATCTGAAAGCAGGTTTCCGAAAAGAAAACCATCAAAAAGCATTCGGGAAGAAAAGAAACAAGATTTCGAGCAAGATTTCTACGCCGTCAGGAACAAGAAGTGGCGCATCAGCCGCGGATGAGTCTCGCTCACATTTTCACACCCTCTTCCTTCTTTCTTCCCTCTCCCCTTCCAAGCCTCGAGTGATTCGATAGGAAACTCTTGACACAAGATTTGAAGATTTGCAGAATCAATCTGTTCCTTGAATCAAGAGGGCGTCAATGTTTACGTACCAGTACGTCGGAAGGGTCGTCATTTTAGGAGCAACCTTCTCCTAGTTGGAAATCTTCCCTTCGTTGTCAGAAGGGAAACCCTCGTCGAAAAGGTATAAGAAGGTGAGTCTTTCCTACTCGAATCACAAAAAAGCATCTTCATCTTCATCTTCTTCTCTTCTCTCTGCATCTTCTAGTCAACTTCAAGTCATGCAACTCACTTCTTCTCTCTTCATTGGAGCTTTGGCTCTCATCACCTCCTCGATCTCAATCTCTTCCTCTCTCGCCTCTCCTCTTCAAGCTCGTGGAGTCTCAGGATCAGCTTTCGGTTATGCTGCTGGTACTACTGGTGGAGGAAACTCAGCCCCAGTCACTCCAACGAACACTGCAGAGTTGATTTCTTACTTGACAGACTCATCTCCTAGGGTTATCATGATCGATCGTACCTTCGACTTCAGACAAGGGGAAGGTAGATGTGAAAACTGTGCTGGTTGTGTTCCAGAGAGTTACACTTGCGGATCTAAAGGTCAATTAGCAATCGATGCTGCCAACTGGTGCAAAGGCAAGCCTTACAAGGCTGTCTCTTACTACAAATCGGCAACCAATCCTATCCAAGTCAAGTCCAATAAGTCTATCATCGGTGTTGGAAACAAAGGAATCATCATGGGTAAAGGTTTAAGAATGGTCAGTGGCGTCTCAAACATCATCATCCAAAATGTTCACATCACTGAGTTGAATCCAGATCTGATTTGGTGAGTAGCTTCATTTGATAAGAGACGAGCTGCACCTCTGATGCTCCGATTGTCTCTTCTGGTGGAAGCGAACCGTCTTTATCGAAAGCTGTTACGAAGTCGACGCTCATCTGTCTTTTCTTTCATTTCGAACAGGGGTGGCGATGCAATCACCATCGACGGTGCCTCCAAGATCTGGGTGGATCATCTCACAACTTCTCTCATCGGTAGACAACATATCGTGCTCGGATATGGTGCCAATAAAGGGTGAGTCTTTTCTCTTGAAAAGAAGAGATGGAATCTTAGAGAGGTCTCATCGTCAAGAAATCGAGCTCAAGCAGCGATGCAGAGGCTGACGTCTACTTTTCCTGCGATCCACTATCTCTTTTCTCGATCCTTTTCAGAATCACCATCAGTCATCATCATTTCTCAGGTGCTACTCCCTTCTCTTCGTCTTGGTGAGTTTGCTCTCTTGATCGCTCTTCTATATCTCTGTCTCTCGTCGCTTTTCGTCTATTCTCGACTGACACAACGAATCATCGTCTTTCCTCCTCTTTCTCTACTCGTCTGCTTCTCTCAGTGACGGAAGACATTACTGGACAATGTTAATGTACGGATCATCCGATTACATCACCGTTTATGGATCTCATTTCGACACCGTTTCAGGTCGTTCACCTCAAATCAATTTCACCAATAGAGTTCACATGTTATCCAACTTATGGTCAAACACAGGAACTTACAATCATGCTCTTACAGTTTCAGGAAAGAATACGGCTCACGTTCTATTAGAAGGAAATGTTTTCGACAATGTTCCACATCCTTATGAAGTAGATCCAAAAAATCAAGGTTATTTATACGCTCAAACTTCAAATTCTAACGCTTGTCAAGCCACTTTTGGAAGAGATTGTTTTGCTAACACTTTCTTGACTGGTTCGAAACCTTTCACTTCTGGTGATTCTGGGATCATTGGAGATTTTAAAGCAGAACCTTTGGTCAAACCAGTTCGTATGGATCGAGTTGAACATTACGTCAAGAAGAATGCTGGATTCGGAACTATTTAAGAAGAGAAAGCTTTTAATCATCTCTTTCTTCGTTAACTTTTGTCTCTCTTTGTCTTTTACTTTTTCTCTCCTATCATCATCATCATCTTCTTCTTGTCTTAATCTCGTCTTCGTCCCGACTCTGACTCTCATCTTTACTCAGCTCTCAACGGAAATGCACTCTGTTCTTCTCCCATATACAACAGAAAGTCCTCGAATCGGGAATGTTTTTGACTCCTCTTTAAATCTCGTTTTTGTCGCTCGACTCGAAAAGAGAGAATCATTCGAGATGGCTGAACCTTAAGAGGTCAATTTCGTCTAAGGAAAGCAAGATCAAGCCTGATTCCAAAGCTTTCTGTTATCTCATAGACTAATCGATCATTTGAAGTGGTGCAGATAGGGCGATAGATCCAACTTGAGATCTCTTACGAAAAACAGTCATTTGGTGCTTTCTTTGAAATTGGAGTTGCTTGTTTTGTTATAGGATACGATGCAAAGAGACATACAGTACATGATTTTGAATTGAATCGATAAGGCAGACGTCTTTAAGGACCAGCTTTTGGTTTCTTGGCTGATTAGACGAGATGAGGAAAAGAAGAGAAAAAGGTCCAGCAGGTCAAAAGAGGTCAGTATCCAATCTGAAGCGAGTGTTAGAGAAAATCCTGTGAGAGACTTTGATCTCTGTCTGCTACGAGAGGTAAAAGGACCAATATACTGGAAGAGAAAGACGGAACTGATTTCTGTTGGAAAACTCACTTCCATATTTGGATCGAGAAGTGGTTCTGTTTGCAACACCACCGAAATCCAGAGCTCCTCTAACCAAATGATACCTGTTTTATAGAATAGTTCAGACAAGATCGAAGAAAGGGAGAGATAAAACGGATGTTCAGAATTGGGAAGGCTTAGAGAAGAGAGAAAGAGAGAAGAGAAAGAGATCCTTTCCCTGCTATGAGAAGCCCTCTCCCCTTCCTGATTGCCTTCATTGAACAAGCCAGGCAGTTCTATTCTATCTCTTGTTCGAGCACAAATCTACGATATGTCTCTCTCCTTCCCAATCCCAAATCTCAAAACCGAAAGCTCTAAAACTAACCTAACACCAGGTAAATCCTGAACTCTACCACCTCTCATCAGCACCACCGAATGTTCCTGTAAATTATGACCTTCACCAGGAATATAAGCCGTGACCAATCTACCGTTTGTCAATTTGACCCTTGCCACTTTCCTGATAGCAGAATTGGGTTTCTTTGGTTTTGTAGTGAAGATTTTGTTACAGACGCCCTTTACGAAAGGTTTGCCCTGTAAAGCTGGAGCCCGATTTACTGGAGGACGATGTGGAACTCTTGCCCCTCGTAGAGCTTGTTGGAGAGTGACTTGAGGAGAAGGAGTGGAACTGAACGATCGAGATGAGAGAGAAAGTCGATTCAAAGAGGAAAGAAGTGAAGAAGGTGAAGAGGAGGAGAACTTGGTCGTCGTCGGTGTTGATGTTGCTATCCTTGTGATTGAATTCATCATTTGTGAATTATGTGGAATGTTGACTTTGTGAGTTAGAGCTAGAAGAAGGAAATAGAGATGATGGAGAGAAGGAGAAGCCTGGCTGCTGTGAGTTGTTCTTCTCCAACCAACCAACCATCTCATCTCATCTCTCTCACTCACTCAAGTGTCTCTATTGCCATTGCTAACTATCAAGAAAGTTATCAAAGCAGCAAAGACCTAGACAGACAGAGATAGAGAGACAGACAGAGTGAGAGGCCATCCATCCAGATCCTATCCTCTTCCACTCTCCGTCCCACCTTGGATCCATGCAATCCTCTTCTTCCTCCAATCGCAATCAACAAAGAATTCAACCTCAATCTCAAAACATCAATTCAATCCAGAACATCGCCTTAAACCCAACCGAACATTACTCTTCTTCTCATCTTTCCACTGGCTTATTATCTCTACTATCTTCTCATGGTTTCAACAGAACTTCAACCAGAGCTCATTCCTTACTAAACGACCTCTTTGTTCGTTATCTACATCTCATAGCAAAGGATGCTTTATCAAATGCAAATCATTCAAGTAGGCAGACTCCAAATGCAAAGGATGTAGAAGGAGCTTTGGAGAACTTGGGAACAGAGACGGAGGATTTGATTAGATGGTGTAGGAATACTAGAGAGAGTGATACTCCTTTGGATGAGGCAAAGAGGACATTTTTGAAGGAAAGAGCTGCTGATTTGAGACGTGAGTGGCTTTGACAAAGCGTAGGGGAACGCTGAGCTTAGAGAGAGAGAGAGTAGATAGATAGACAGAGCAAGATTCGAGGTGCAATCATTACTCTCTTCTACTAATCCGACGTGTTTCCTAGCTGGGAAAGAAGAGCAATCAGTGATATCAAAAGATTCAATTAGTTAATGCGAGTGTCTGAACCTTCTTCTTTGCCTTCACTCCTCTCTACTCTCTCCACTCATCATTCTCATCGCAGCTCTTCTATCTCATGGACGCCCTCCCACCTCTCCAATTCCATTCCACTATCAAATGATATCGCAAGAAGAGTATGAAAGACTTGATTTCCAAAGGCGGAGAGAAGAAGAACAAATCTCGATTCTTTCTTTGCCAGGTTCATCATCTCTGGTAGAAGACGAAGAAGAGGAAGAAGGAAGTCAAGCATCTGAAGTCTCTGATCGAATGCAAGTAGATCAAGAGGGTGAAGTGTTGGCATCTAGTATATCACGGAAAGATAAGGGTAAAGGAAGAGAGATGACTCCAGAAGATCCTCCTCCTCCTTATACTTCTTCCCATCTTTTAACTTCAAAATCTCATCAAAGATCAAGGAGGTCTCCTTCTTCAAATTCAAATCTAGATCTGGATAGTCCTATATCTAGTCATAAACGTCGAAAGATTGATAGGACTCATTTCGATGAAGAAGAAGAGGAGGGTGAAGATTCTTTCAATTCAGATTATGTTCCTTCATTCCTTCCAGCTTTCCCGGATCTACCTAAGGAAGTTCAGTCAGAATCTCGAAAGCCAAATGCAGTGAATCTGGAAGCATTTTCAAACTCCAATACGATTCCTCTCAAAGAGAGAGACGTCAACGGATTTGGCGGATTATCTGCAGATTTAGAATATCTCAATTTCCTCAAACAACAAGAAAGGGATAAAATAAGAGCAGCTGAAAGAGCTAGAGAAGAGGAAAGAGAGGAAAGGAATCGAAAAGAAGAGGAGATTAGAATGATGCACGCAGGTGGAGATGTTGGAGCTATTGAAAACGATTCTTCAAAACAACAAGGACCTTCAACTTCCAATGCTACGACTCGTTCTTCCCCTCCTCCTCCTCCTCAACAACCTTCCACAGGCAAAGATCCAGAACTCAATGCTTCAACTGTGAATAACGTCGAAAAGGATGAACTGGCAAGTTGGAAGACTTCAACTTCTTATCATTCTTCAATGTTGGGTGAAGTTCAAAGTGAATTAGAGATTCCATCTCTTTCAGAACAACTCAAAGTTGAAGAAAGGGAGAGAGAGAAAGAATTGGAAAAGGAAAGAAAGAGGTTATTGAATGCTCAATCCAAAAGAGGTAGTATAACCCCTTCTGGATCAGGTCTTTCGATTGCTCAAAGGGAAGAATCTGAAAGAAGACATAGTTCCTCACTTTTCGCATTTGCAGCAGATTATCCAGCATTACTCTCTGAAAACCTAACTTCAGCTCCAAGTCTTCTAACTCCAATGAGTGGTGGAACGAATCAACAACAAACAAATGCATTCTCTCAGAGAAGAAGATTAGCTTTAACACTCTGTGATTCTTCAAGATATTCACCCTCTGATACTTTGTATGCTTCAATTCCAGTCAGACCTTCTTCAACTCCATTTATTCCTGGACCTTCATTAATGATTACTCTACCACCTCAACCAGAACATCAAGAATACACTTTGAATGCAGCTGGAGAAATGGTTCCTATAGCTTCTGCTCCACCTGAATTCACTCCTACTTTACCAAATGGTAGAATGGTTTCCCTCTACTCTTCTTCCGGTTCAGTTCATCCCACATTAGGTTATAGACATTCCAATCAAACTCTAAATTCAGCAAGAGCAGTTTCCTCTCATAAATTGTTGAAGTTGATTTCTAGAAGTCAAGATCCATCACCATTATATGATGATTCTCATGCAGAAAGGGTTTTCCAAGGTAGAGGAGCAAGATTAGAATGGTTAGATCCAATAGGTCAAAGGTTTACAAATCCTCAAACTTCTTCTTTAGGTGAAGATGGTTCTGCAAATCCTTCTGGTTTTGGTATTGGTGGAACTGATGAAGATACTAATAAATCTGGTCCTTCGAATTCCTTTTTAGCTCCTGCTTTGAATTCTCTTCATCTTAAAAGAATTGAAGAGGTTAAAATGAAGGTTAGAAATGGGACTTTGAGATTGGATGAGGAAGCTTTGGGATTACAATTGAATCAAATCCCAGCTCCTGAGAGACCTAATAATGCTACTTTGGTTCATACTTGGGATTGGAATCCTAGAGATTTCACTGATCCTAATCTACCTACTGTTGGTCAATTTAGGAAAGTTAGGAAGGAAGATATGAAAGGTAAAGAAGTAGGTTTCGTTGGAAAGGGAAAAGAAAAGGAAAGAGAAAGAGAAATTTCAGAAGTCAATACTCCTGGATCTGGTTCAGGATCTGGATCTGGCGGTTTGTTGAATAAAGATAGGGATAGGGATAGGGAAAAGAGAGGTGCAAGTGTTGGAACTGCAAGTAATAGAAGTGGAAGTCAGACTCCTGCTTCGAGAAGTAGTCCTATCAACGCTCCTTCTCCTCTTTCAAATCCAAACCTCAGTTCTACCAATGCCATCTCTAACTCTTCACCGAAAGAATCACCTAAAGGAACAAATCTGTCTTCACCTCATGAAGAATCTTCATCTTCAAACGATATCATCACTTCTACTCCGATGGAATCTTCAAATGTTGCTTCCAATCCTCCATCCGAACTCGCTTCCACTTCTGATCCTATCGTTCCTCAAGAACCTCCAACGACTGAAAAGAAAACTATAGAAGCTCCTCCGGAAGCTCCAACGTCGGCAGTAGAGAACGTGACGACGACTAAAGAGGGAGTTGAGGGAGGAAATGCAGTTGAAGGAGGCAATCCGATTGAAGGAAATGGTGAAGCTGTAGCAGAGCAAACCCAACAGTCGTGAAGACGCTTTGTATTTCTAATTGATCTCATTTTGAATGTTTGCATCCTGACTTCGATCAATCGTTTGTGGGTGGCCAATGCGAGAGAAAGTCTTATCTTTCTTTCTTTCGTCCTTCGCCTTCTGACACTCAAATCGAAATCCTTTCAAATCAACAAGGAATACTCTCAATTGAACAAAAGACGTTTGATCTCTCAAGATACAAGATAGTAACATCCGAAAGTGTGAAGCTGAATGTCAAACTCTTCTTTAGAACCGTCTGGAACTGGGATTCCAATCTACATTACAGTCTGGAACCTTTTGCCTGCCTCTCGACTGACAGATTGGGCTTATTACCTTGGAGTCGGTGTTTATCATACTAATGTCTGGATTGGTTCGGCAGAATGGGCTTTTGGAGGTCATGACCAACCGTGAGTATTCTGAAGAATGAAGAGTATCTTGAAAGAATGAGAGTCGATGGACGCAGAGATTCTCTGCTTTGGGGGTCTACAAATGTAACTTGGTTCTATTCTGTCAAGTATGAGCTGGCTGATGACGGAACAAGGAGAAGCCAAAGCAAGAACAGAGAAGACGAATACAGTTCCCTGTCGAGAAACGAGAATCAAGCCCAATGCTGCTCTCTTTCCTGCTCTTCTCAAATCTCTGGTTTCCTCCATATCACGCTCATACAATCGAAACTTACTTTCTGATTCCATCTGCTGACTGCGTTGGGTGACATTCGTCTTCTCAAAAGCGGAGTCACTGGTATCTTCTCCCTTCCCATCTCGCAGACCTCTCCAATTACCGATGGGCTCTCTTTCCTAGGTCCTACTTCGATACCAGCCCCAGGTTCAGCTCCGCTTCCAGGCGCCAGATACATTGGCAGCTACTTTTTAGGATACGCTGGAGAACCAGATCTCGATTCAAGTCCGACAGACCAATCTCTTCCCTCTCGAACTGGAAGATGGAAAGCTCCTCAGACAGGCAACAAAGCTTTCATGGAGCTTTCTACAGATCAAGGTGCTGATTTTAGAAATCTATCTGGAAGTTCAGAGTCGAAAACGAAGGTGGGGAGGTCTGCTATCAGAGCGAGAAGTCTTTCGTTCGCTTTGAAGACCATTCAGGAAGTGAGTTTTCAGACGCTTTCGAGAGTTGATACATCCAACTTTTCCTAAATCGCCGAGGAATCTTTTCTGACTCACTCCGGTTTCTTGCTTTCAATCTTTGGCCCTTCTCTCTTCTCGATCTTCTCTCTTCTCGCTCTCTCCAAAAGATGAAATCTTCTGAAGACTGGCACGGAACGGCTTACGAGCTCTTGACACACAATTGCAATCACTTTTCCGACTCTTTAGTCAACAAGCTGACAGGTTCCAACTTGCCAGCTTGGATCAATCGCACGGCTGCCATTGGTAATTCTTTGAAATTCCTGGTTCCCGCCTCACTTATCGGACTGGATGAAATCGAGACGGACGCTCAAGTCAAGGTGGATGAAGATCGAGAAAATGAAGAGGACAGTTCTAATAAAGTCACCTCGAAGCTTTCTCAAGTCGCTTATCAAGAGAGTCATTCTGCAGAACATCAAGTCGAGCAGCAGTCGGAGGCAGCAAAGATGGCAAAGGCTCAGGAGATAGCCAGGAAATTGAAGGAGAAAAGGGGAGATTAGAATCGTAGAATGACCAATATACCCTTTGTAGATAACAATTTATATCCAGCCGTTCACTAATCTCAATGTTTCACAGTCATGATCTTTCAAATCTCGAGCCAAAACTCAAAGCAGCAAAAGAAAGGGTTATGATTGGGAAGTCAAGTATGTACAGATAGCATCGAAAAAAGAAGACGTTCTGGGACTGAGTCCGAACAAAGAGGTACAAGAAGCGACGCAACAAAGCACAGGGGAGTCTGAAATCGAGGGTTGGCTACAGACTCAGATCGCATTCAAATCCGCTTTCTTTCAGAGATTTGGACCCAGAAGTCTGACCACTCGTTGAACCACCAGGAGATAATGGTAGAAGGCGCATTGATATCCTTTTCACCTGTGGAAATGTTTGTACCGACTGCGTCTGCATGAGGCGAACTTGAGTTTCTTGCAATAATGGAAAAGTCGAAGTTCATGAGAAGGGTAGGAAGTAGGCGTTGGTACTCCATCTGTGAGATGAAACGACCTGCACAGATTCTGGTTCCAGCTGCAAGAATAGATTGGGAATCAGTGTGAGAGAGAGAGAAGCGCCAGCAAATGAACACGATTGGTTTCAGAGATGGATTTAGAAGACAAAAGGCGAAACACGATACTCACCTCCGAAGATTTGCAGAGATCTCTCCATCTTGCCTTTGGTCTCTTTGTCAACTTCAGACCATCTCTCGGGTCTGAAGATATCTGCATCGTCGCCGTATAGAGCTTTGTTTCGATGGACCAGCCAAGCAGCAGAACCGATCGAAGTTCCAGCTGGTATTTGTACACCTCCAAACTTCATTCCCCCAACAGGAACCTCGCGAGGAGGTGGAATTCCAACAACTGGAGCGAACCTTTGAGTCTCAAGAATGCAGAGTTGAAGATAAGGTAGAGAAGTGCCTTGAGCTTGGGTGGCGGGATGAGTAAGTCTGCCTTCGTCCTCGGCCTCTCGAATTTCTTTCTTGAGGGCTTGATAGACTCTAGGGTCCGAAAGAACGAGTTGGAAGAAGCCACGAAGAAAATTGGCAGTGGTATCCGAACCAGCACCTCTGCGAGCGAGGAGAAGAACAAGGGCAAGATTATAAATGGTCAACAGCTGAGCCTAATCTGCTTTGATTTGGTGCCTCTAAAGGTGAGTCAGGCGTAGTCCTACTCACAATACTTCTGATGCACTAATCAAGATGTGGTACATGGAACGCTCTGAAGTCGCAGTCGAATCTCTTCCTTGAATGAACTTGGTCAACAGGTCAGGTCTGGGAGATTCCCCTCTCTCTAACTCTTTCAAACGACCTTCCACTATAGGACGAGCCAGATCGAAGAGTCTAAAGACGGCTGGTGTGAGACCAAAAACTCTATCTCTGAACCTACTCAACGGTATCAACCAAGTCTGAGTTCCTAGACTGCGAGATTGGAGAGGTCGAAAGAGTAAAAGAGAACTGCTGGTCAGGCCTTTGCGAAGAAAGCGACCTTCTATCTCTTTCGAAAACCCAACGATCTTTCCCGCTGATTACTCACAGCAAACTTCGTCTCCAATAATTCTCGTTGATTTTTCCCACGCCCCCATCTCCACCTCCTTTTAGACAACCGAAGGATTTCCCGAAAGCCAAATCAGTGACAGCATCGAAAGCGAAAAAACCTAACCACTTGCTCAGGTCAACTTTGCCTTCGGTTCTGGCGATCTTTCACAATTGAGAGACCAAAAGTTCGATTTGAGGCGTGACAAATTCAGAAACGTCTGCGACGGCGTTTGGCGAATAAGAATGATGAGATTGCTTTTTGAGAAGGGCATGAAACTTGTTGTTGGTTTCGAAGAACATAGCATTGGGTCTGGAAGCCGAAAGTATGGATGAGTAGAAGCGAAATGATCAGATAAAATAACATTTCACTCAGGTTCTCATACATGAGAGCTGTACTCACCCTGGAGGTCGCCGATCACTAGTCAGACCTTCGTAAAATTGAGTCTTTTGCAAACGATTTGAAACAGAGTAGACTTCACTTGCGATCTCTGGGTCCGCTACACTGATTCCATTGGCTCCTATTCTAATCATTGGTGCCAGTTCTCCATTCTTGCCGTATTTCTTATGAGCCTTCAATAATCCCCAAACGACGTCTCTGTGGTAGACTCTGGAATACATGAACGATGGCAATCCTAGATGACAGATCAAAGGTCCAGGCAATCTTGAAAGGGGATGAAAGAAGTAGTTGTAAGAGATGTAGGAGATGAAAAGGATAGACGCAGCGAGTGCGAGAAGCGACGCGAGAGAGATCTCTGCGAAGAGCATGTTGAACGTTGAAGCTTGAAGAAAGGGAGAGTTCGAGATGCTTTTGGGCGGGCTTGTATGACGTTATGAAGCCTCTCTCTTTTATAGAAAAGCAGCAACGTTTCTTTCCCCACAAGGGAAATCATTCCTATAGCTTATAGGTTCTCCACCTTCGCTGGCTTCTTCTTCGCTTGCTCAAGTGTAACAGACCGACGGCTTGTTGATGCTCTGTGTAGTCCTCGCTTGCCAGTGTCATACGAAATCATAGTCATATGTCAGCGGAAATGGCTATCCGTTCAAGTTGTGGTAGAGAATACGAACCAGCACGTCGACACTCGCGGCCGAAACTCGGTGTAAGAGATCCGAGAGCGAAGACATTAGACGACCTGATCATTTGAAGTTGATCTTCTACGAGTTTCTCGAATCCTAAATTTTGGATCAACAGGATTCAACGGAAGACGAGCCGAAGCCAGAAAAGTTCAGCGCGCGAAACGAGTGTTGATGGCCAGCTCTCTGAGTCACTCCCTTAGGACATTCAAAGGTGAGAGGCGAATGAAATTGCAAGTCGAAAATCTGAATGATGAATGATGCAAAAAGCAAAGTGATTAATAGTACAAGGAAGATACATGAGCCAGATCAACTCCTACCCCTTCTCTTTCTCTTATCCTCTCGCCTTCTCTTCTCATCTTCCGGTCCTCTACCTAGTATCCTCAATCTATCCTTTCTACTATTCCTCATATCTTCCAATCCCCATTCTATAGCCAACTCTGTTCTTTTCTTCAAAGCTTCCACTTTGAATCTATAACAAAAACTCAAAGGGAATCTAAAGGATAACCAGAGATAAAGTGACAATGAACGATGAAGAGATTCCAAGGTAGAAAGAGTAATTGCAGAGACTGATGCTTGAACTTCTTCTTTGTTTGAACTTGAGGATGTTTGAGATGTCGGTTCTTCCCCTTCTCTAATCGATTCTTCAACCTCGTTCGAAGTCGGATTAATCTCTTCATCAACTTCATTTCCCTGACTGTCAACAGCTTTCCTTTTCTTCTTGAACCTTTGAAGTTCTTCCACCTCTTCCAAGACCTTTGTCATTGCAATTCCCATTTCATCTTCCGTCTCTTCAAAGTCAACCAATCTACCTTCAGCCAAATTCTTGATAGCTCCATGATACCAAGTGACCACCAAAGGATTCTTGACATCGGCAGGAGCGTTTGATAGAGTTTCCCTTTCATTCAAAGAGAGCAAAGAAGGGATTTGCATTTGAGTAGTTGGAATTGGTTTGGCCAAACTCAACTTCAATTGATCTTTAGCAGATAAAGTTGATTCTTGATGAGAATCCGATTTTGATTTGCTTGTTGGTGTTGGGAAAGGTAGAGATCTAGCAGCTCTTTCGACTAAAGGAGATAAAGAATGTTGTTGAGTGAAATCGGAAAGAAAATAATTCTTTGGATCGATTTTAGTCAAAAGAGAAACGTTTGCGTAGATTGATGAAATTGAAGAATCAGGTTGAAGTGTATGAGCAGGTGAAAGAAGTTGTTGAGATTTGGCATTCTTCGAAGGTGGTCTATGTAAGGACAATGGAGAGATTTGATCGTTTGAAAGGGTGGATTCCGGTGGGATCGTCACCGAGATTCTTTCCAAGATTTCGAAGGAGGGTTGAATGGCTGCCCTGGCTACTGGAACCATAGGAGCTTCCATTGCTTTTCGAAGCACTTCCAAATCTTCTTCATGCAGAGTGGTAGCTATTCCTCCTACGTCTTCAGCGTTGGATCCAGATTCCGATGACGTTTCAGAGGTGCCAAATCTTCCAGCTCTACCCGCTATCTGTTTGATCTGAGAAGAAGATAGAAAGACTTGCTCCGATCCATTCCATTTCGAAACCGTTTCGAATACCACTCGTTTGATTTTCCTGAGGATTAAGGGAAGGAGAGAAATGAGAAATGAGAGACAGATTAGATAAAGAAAATGAGACTCTCATTTCTGTGCGAGTCTTTCAATCTTTTACTCACAGATTAAGTCCCATTCCAACAGCATCACTAGCGACCATGACATCCCACTGATTCCCAACTTCATTGAAAAGTCTAGCTTGTTCACTTTTAGTTTCCGGAGGTAAACCACCATAAACCACAGCACATTTCAAGCCTGTTTCTCTTTCGATTTTGGCCTTTACAGCAAAGATACCACTTCTACTAAAAGTAACGACACAATCTCCCTTTTTGACATTTTCCAATTTCCCCTCCAAAGATTTCTCTGCAATTTCCAATGGAGTCAATCTTTGATATTGATGAATTTCCAAATCATCTCCACAAGATTTGGCCAAATTTTGAATCAAAGGAATGACTGAAGGTTCACCACAAAGATGTAATTCCTTAGCTGCTATACCTAGAACTGCATTTGTCCAAGAAGCACCTCTTTGAGAATCTCCAATCATTTGAATTTCATCTATTACAGCTACTTCAACATTTGAATCCAAAGGTGCCATTTCAACTGTACAAGCTACTACTCCAGCTAGACGATCTACGATTCTTTGTTCTTCTCCAGTCAATAAATTACAAGATCTTGCAGCTACTCCCGGAGAAACGGTTCCATTATTGATTCTTTCATAAACCTCATGAGCTAATAATCTCAGAGGACCAGCAAAGATACCAGTCTTTGCTTTGGTCAAAGCTACCAAAGCTGCGTGAGTCTTTCCAGAATTCGTAGGTCCAACATGAAGGTGAATCTTTCTAGTCAATACTCTAGCTTCTGAGAACATCAATGCTGGATGTGATAGATCGGAAGCTGATATGATAGTCGATAGATCAGATAGAGATGAAGTTGCTGATGAAGATAGAGAAGAAATCGTTTCTGAATCTAGAGGTTCAGGTGGAGCTTTGAAGTAGAAGATTGAAGAATAGGTTCGACTTGAGTCTTCTTGAGATGACAGTAACGATTCCAATTCTTTGTTTGTGAAATCGGAGCTATCATTCATAGATCTAATAGTAGGTTGGGACTGAGGTTTGAAGTTGAGTTTACCTCTCTTGAAAGTGATCAATTCCTTCTGAATCCAAGCCAAGAATTCAGAGATGACTATTCTAGGAAGAGAGGAATCCCCCTCATAGATTAAAAAATCTGAAATGGAATCGTAATCCCATCTAGCCACCGGAGCGAATCCATCACCATTTGAAGTAGTTCTGTCATTTACTTGATGAAGTTGATCCAAAGCCAACCTAGACCAACTTCTAGCCAACCTAGCAATGACTTCTGAATGTGACAATACTTCTCTATCCTTCATTTCCCTCTTCCATGAAGATAGACCTTTCCCCTTTGATTGGTTTCTAGAGTTCTTTGAAGTTGAATGTTGGATTGCAGCGAGTAACCATCTGATTGCCTCACCTTTTAAACCAAAGGAAGTCAATCTAGTCGATAGATGAGTTGAAGTCTCATTGTAGAATGTTCGGATTGAATCGTGTAATCTTCTGTCTATCTCTTGTTTGCTCAGCTTTGAGGGAGAAGCAAAGTTGACTGGAGTTGATGGTCTTTTTTGAAAAGAAGAAGAAGGATTTGAATTTCGGTTTCTTGTTCTTGAGTTTTGTCTTTGTCCTCCCCTTTCCCTAGTTCCACCTTGACCTTGATTTGAATCATTTCCATCTCTGAAATAGGATTTATTGAAAGAGGAGAAGGACTCGTCATCGATTGTGGATCGAGAGGATTGAGGATGTGAATACTGATTCCAATTTGAGGTTGTGGTTGCTAATCTTCTTACGCAATTGCTGCATCTTGGGATTGTGATTGGATTTGTAGTATTCAGTAGAAACTGTAATTGATGATTCCGCCGCTGGAATCGCCATCCATTCTTGAGCATTGATTGCAAGGATTGAGGAATGATGTGGTAAGAAATCAAGAAAGTTTCTTCAAAAGATCAACACTTTTCGAGCTTGTATTCTATCGATTCGTTTTCGAATCAGATTTATCTTTGAGTCAGTCGAAGTAAGAGAAAAAGGTTGGCTATGAATCAAGAATCAGAATTTTGGTTTTTGAATGTTTCTTTGATGAGATACAAAAAGAGAACAATCGGGTTGGTTGTATATGAGAATGTGCGTAGAGGGCATGCGCATAGAGAAAAGTAGGTGTACAAAGTATGAAGATGAAAGAATATTAACGTTCAGAAAATGGACAGAACGTTAAGTGGGGTGGTGAAGGTGCTGGAAAGAAAGAAGATGAAACTAAATGCTGTGACGAGAGATGGGGATTTCAATCTGTAGAAACTTGACGATAGGAGTTGGAGAAAACTTGATGGAATAAAACTTTGATCTTTTGAGAGAAGAATTGAAAGGTCTTGAGAGTAAGAAACGGGCATCGATCTCGAGACCAAATATTCTCGAGATTGGCCAATTATCATCTCTTGCAATCACTTCCACCTTTCCCAAATCTAAATTATATGATTTCCCCATCATTTCCACAACTCCACCACCAAACATATTTCTACCGATTTGAAGTTCTTTACCCAAACTTAACGACGGCCAGCACCTGGAACGTTTCTTCCTCTTCTCTCTTGCTGTTGGTTGAGGGAGACTGGAGCAGAGACGGTGACTGGTAGAGAGTCGAATCCGACCGAACGGAGCATCTCCTTGGTGTCTGGGTCGACTTCCAATCCAGTGTCGGTGGTGTCGAGGGCAGAGACCTCTGGAACGTATTGATCCTGAGAGGAAGGAAGGAGAGGAAGGTGAAGGGTGTGAGCAGATTGTAGATAGATTCAAGGGAGTTCCTTTTGGGGATTGAGATTTGAGATTGTTGAATTTCTAGACATCTTGAAATCGATGGATTTGAAGAGTGAACTAGGGCACATATCCAACTTGAGAAGGTTGACAGGTCTCTGAAGCTTGCTCATTTTTGCTGCTGGCTGCCAGTCCTAATAAGACCTCAACTTCCGCTTGAGAGATTCAAGATTCGACTTGCTCCAATAATTCAATCCAGTCACAAATCCAAATTGCCCTCAATTTCAGGCCTTACTTGCGAATCCCATACTCCCTTCCCTCCTTCTTCCTCCTGCCTCTGCTCTCTCATCTCACTCACCTTTCTCTCTCTCTCTTCTTCCTGCAACTTGAAACTGATGCCTCTGACTGGACCCTTCTGGATTCTCTTCATGAGATGGGTGGTGAACCCAGCGATCTTGTTCCTGAGTCTCTTTGAAGGGACGATGGCTACCTCATCGATGACCTTCTTGTTGGTGTGGAAATCAACCGGGTTGAGACGTGGGTAGTACTTCTCAATGAGAACTCTGGCTGCACGCTTGGTTGTCTTGGTACGAACGCGACCCTACGAAATAGAGAGATTGGGAGAGAATAGTGGATTAAGATGGGTCAGCAGGAGAGCTGGAAGATGAAGATGGCAAGAGTTGCAGTCCAGCCTCTCTCTCTCTCTCTCTCTCTGTCTTGATGTTGAATTCTGTTGTTTTGATTAATATTCTCATGAATTGGTACTGATCTTGACGTTTACTAATGCATTAGTACGCAGAGATTCGAGATTGAGATTGGATTGGATTTCTTCACATTTCTTCTGAAACTCCCTCATTCTTGTTGAATTCTCTTTTGAGGTCTTCGATGTTTTTTTGCGAGAAGAGAAAGAGAGAGGCTTATTCATCTTGAGTTTGAAATTGTGGATCATGAGACACAAACCATGTTTGCTGAAGATGTCGAAGTTGAGGGCTTGGTCACTGCCTTTTTCTTCAGATTTCCTATAGCTTGGGTGCGGTACCACATCGAAGCCAACGAGACCTCCTCCGAGACGAGTGAGGGCAGAAATAATTTGTATCAACAGTACGTTTCTGGAAATAATAAGTAGCTTCCTCGAATTCGCAGATTTCTTTGGGTAAATCGAAGAGCGAGGCGCTGCGGTCATCATGCTTCACTCGCGAAAATCTCCACATCTCAAGACCTACACTCCCAAAAAGCCTCGGAAGAAAGAAGTTACAGTCTAAAGAGCTAGAAAAAATTCAGATATTGGGAGGAGAGTCAAGGAAAAGAGTCGTTTGACCGAAGAAGAGGGGATTCCAAGCGAGAGGTTCCTTTCTCCAATTTATCTTATTCTATTTTTATTGGTTGAATTCTCTTTGTTCTCAATAGAAATAATTCTCCAAGATCAGGTTTAGAGGAAAGGAAAGAGAGAAGGGAAGAGAACGTTGCGGCTCGAATGTGCGGGTGAGCAACTCAAATCTCTTCCTTGCCCGTTCATCCTCTTCTCTGCTCTACATCAAGTCATAATGCCAATTCAGCAAGGAGTTCCAAGTGAGCATCATCTCCTGATTCAATCATAAAAACATTAACAACAGGATGTCATCGCCAACGTCAACGTCGTCAGAAACTGACTTTCTTTCTTTTCTTCTCATCTTCATCTGCACCTGCTGCTCTGCTATCTCTTCTACCTTCTTCTCCCTTCCTCTCTTCCTTCAGAGGACATTTCTAATATCTCAGCCCCAAACGTGGGTGGAGTCCGTCTCTTTGGAAAGTGGGATGCTCAAGATGTCGAAGTCAAGGACATCTCCTTGACAGATTACATTTCCCTACGTAACGCTGTCTACACACCACACACCGCTGGCCGTTACGCATCCAAGCAATTCAAGAAGGCCCAGATGCCAATCGTAGAGCGTCTAGTCAACAGGTGAGCGTCTGACGATGAAAGACGCAGACCAGATGGGAAGGTGGAAGAAGATGGGAGGAGTCAAGTTGGAATCGAATCAAGCAAGATCAAGATTCCAGATTGAGTGGGAATGAATTGCAGTTTGGGAAAGAAGAAGTCGAATAGGGAGAACGCAGGCTGAGTAGATTGGGATAGCAGAGACAGGCTTGGTGGTTGGAATTCGAGATGGAAGGACAGTGAAGAAAGTCTTTACATCTCTTTCCAACTGGATCCCAAGAACTGCTTTCAATTATCAATCCAATTCTTCAAGATTCTCGGTCAAATTCAACCTCGAAAGAGAGCTCTCCAGATGATCTTGCAGCACCTTCAACTGACCTTCCTCAATTCCAATCTCCCTCTCCTCCTCCTCTAGTCTTATGATGCACGGACGTAACAACGGAAAGAAGCTAATGGCAGTCCGTATCGTTGCTCATGCCTTCGAAATCATTCACTTATTAACCGATGCCAACCCAATTCAAATCCTAGTCGATGCCATCATCAACACTGGTCCTCGTGAAGATTCCACCAGAATCGGTTCTCAAGGTACAGTTAGACGTCAAGCTGTGGATGTCTCTCCTTTGAGAAGGGTAAATCAATCCATCACTTTGATCACCACTGGTTGTAGAGAATCTGCATTCAGAAACGTCAAATCTGTTGCTGAATGTTTGGCTGATGAATTGATCAATGCTGCTAAGGGTTCTTCTAACTCTTATGCTATCAAGAAGAAGGTGAGTTTACGAGAGGGAAGTGACAGATGAGAGATCGTTTGGGGGTTTGATGATTGAGATTTGGGATTCGAGAAGGCTGGGTAGACGAGAGGATGATGGAGTGAGCTGGAGAATAGAAGATCTCGCATGCATCAGAGCTCGGAACTTCCTCTCTACACATACGGTAAACTTGCATATCAAGATGAAGTCCATACTTCTAAAAGGAGAATGCAAGATAGAGATAAGCGATGAGAGTTTGTCTGGTAGAGCAACGCCAGATCAACTCTCGACAAGAGACAGCTTTAATTTCTATTGATCAAGCCAAGGAACGACTTTCTGATTCCTCTTCTTCTTCCTCTTTCTTGTCTTTCTTCTCTCTTTCTCACAATCAGGATGAGCTCGAACGTGTTGCCAAGTCTAACCGTTAAGCGCTTCAACCTTATTCCCAATTTCCTTCAATTCAATTCTTTGGTTCTCTCTCTCTCAATTTCTTTTCTCAAACTTTTCCAAACCTCCTTGTACTTTTCCATCAAAATTGCACATTTTTTTCTCTTGACCCATCACCTTTTGGATCCTTTCTTTAGAAAGCTATTTCGTCGTTTAAGGGACAGGGCGATTTTTGGCTTTACTTTCGAATCTTCCTTTAGATTGCCTTCCTCCTCACATGCATTCCCTTTATGATTGTAGTTTGGGTTTAGATTCTCTATTCTTCTAATCTCTTTCTCTCTCTCATCATCATTCAAACCCCTTTACTGTCCCCCAAACAAACACCACTTTGTAGTAGGCCCCTCAAAATACAAACCTAGGCTACGTCTTTGATATAAAACAAGAAAAATTCACGAAAACGATCATGTTCGATGTTTGAGATCTGAGACTTGAAGAATTGAAATCGGATCGATGATGCCGTTGATTTGGGTCGTGGGTTTGGAACGAGCTCGTTGAACTTCTTTTTACCTTCTCTTCAACCACTCACTCTTCTCTCCCCTTTATTCTACACAATGGAAGCAAAGTACCAGCAATGGAGATCTACATACATGCGACAAAGTCCTCAGGCAAGTCTCGACAAGTTGAAAGCCTCATCGTCTTGTTCGACTTTCTCATCTAATTTTTCGCATTTTTCGTTCTAAACAGGGAGCGTATTGCTTCTACAACGGTAAATCTGAGAATGGAAACGCTATCACTTGTTCAGAAGCTCATGGATATGCAATGCTCATCTCCATCCTCCACAAAAAGTAAGTAAAGTCGCTTGGAGCTTTAGGATAAACGTTTTTGTACGAGCTGACAGAATCCATCAATTTCACCTCTTCTCTACACTCTCTCGATAGTCAGCAAGAGTTTGATAAGTGAGCAGAACTTTCCGATGCTAGAAAATTTAGTTTTCAGGTAGTGAAGCGTCCCACTCATTCCTCTTTTTATCGAACCTTTTCTCTTTCTTCGTCCTACCTTCTCAGTCTCCTCAAGTTCTTTCTCGCTTTCCGAAACTCCAAGGGCTTGATGAAATGGCAGATACGTCAAAGTAATCATAGAGGCATCTACGTCGAAGAAGATGGAGAAACGTCAGCCACAGATGGTGATATCGATATTGCGACTTCTCTGTTTTTGGCCAGTCGTTTCTTTCCTCAAGGTTCTCCTGTTTTCCCAGCTGGAGCCTATCAATACGAAGGAGCTGCACTTGCCGATTCCTTGATGAGACATTGCATTCATCCAAGACTGAAGACGCCGCTGCTGGGAGATTGGTGCAATACTGATTCCAAAGGTGAGTATCATTCGTTCGTGTAGAACCTTGCTTCTGTCCAGATGTTTATATTTGTCACTTCCGAACTTTGAATCTTTTCCTTCCCTACAGAGGGAGTGAGACTTTACAACTCTGTCAGAACTTCCGACTTGATTCTCTCTGGATTCTTACTATTTCATCGAGCTCATCCCAATCCAGAAGAACAAAGGAAATGGCAAGAAGTCTTAGAAGCTTCAATCTCAGCAGCTTTAAGTCAGAGCAACTCTTCAACTGGACTTCTACCTGATTTCTTGGAATTCTCTGAATCTCAAGGTTGGTTTCCAGCCAAAGGAAAATTGTTGGAAAGTGATAAAGATGGAGAGATGAACTGGAATGCTTGCAGAACTCCTTGGAGATTAGCTCACTACTATATGGTCACCAGAGATCAGAGGATGTTGCCTTTACTTCAGAAAATGCATAGAACTTTGACTAGCGTCAGAGGTTTCCCTTCCGTGCCTGCTGGTGTCAGGTTGAGAGATGGTAAGGCGTTGGTGGATTATTCCGGTGAGTTTGCGATGCCAAAAGGTGATTTGAAGTATTTTTGATTACTGGACTGACTTTTCATGTTCTCATCTTCTTTCTCAGATCGAGCCTTCATCGCTCCAGCAGGTCTTCTTTGTCACTCGATTGGCGACACTAACGGTCATTTGGCTTGCGTCAAGGCGCTTGACGAAGAAGAAGGGGCTTATTTTGGTGATTCAATAGATATCTGTCTAGCCGAACAAGCGGATTCTCCGAACGCTGTTTGGCTGTGAGGTGCAAGAACGGACTTTGTTGGTCTGAAAGAGAGAGAGGGAAAGCGGGAGAGGCAAAGGCAAAGGGAATCAAAGACCTTTTTCATTATCGTCCATATGGAGCTTCTCGCTTGTTTTAAACATTCATGAAAGAAGGATAGCTTTTAGTTCGAGAATGTACTGTCGAGAAGGGTTGAGCCAGAGTTTGCACGCAGACTGATCTCTGCCGGCTTCGTTGAAAGGATCAAAGCTTTCAATTCTGGCCGTACAGCAGCCGTGGAGCGTCCGAGATCTTTGACTTGATTGTCACTGGTTTGTCTTTCAGAGAAGAAGGCAGCTATCGGGAGCAAGAAGTTGAAATGGAAGATTCGGTCGCTGAGTCGAGGCTGTAATCCTCTCGAAGAGCTGCGACCCAGGAGAGAAGCTGCTCATAGATTTGGTAAAAAGTCGTAGCTGAATGTTGGAGAGCGTTTGACAGTGGGAGAGCTCGAAAGAAGAGCGCCAGAGCAGGAGTTGCAGCTTGCGTTTCAGCGGTCGAGGAAACTGTCGCCTTAACCACTGAAGCTATTTCGATTTTCAGCTCCTTCTACCAAATTACTCTACGAGAACCTTCCATAAAGTTCTCATACCTATTTTGGCAGATATTTGGAGATAATTCTGATCTGCAAAAATATTCGAAAAGAGAAGGGAAGAGAAGCTGGGCCTTGTAGAGGTCGAAAATGGAGATTTTTTTGCCCTGGTGTGAAAAGTTGTGAGCATCTCACGACAAGGCTCAAAAAAAGTTGCTCCAGTCGCGCTTTAAAGCTTAGCAGACATACTTCTAGGCTGATAGATCACAGAAAAGGTGTAAAAAGCAGGAAAAGAAGGAGGACAATTGAAGAAAGACGAGCAATCGAACCTCTGGTCATTGAATCGACTTCTTGCTTCAAGCCCACCTTTTGACATCTTGCTTTGTTGGAGCTGGTAGTTACCAAGGGAGCTTCTTGCTCCAAGACGAGCCTCCTTTGATATCTTTGAAGGTAATAGCGAGTCGGAAAGAGTCGATGACAAGCAGTGAAGGATTTCTGTTGGCCACAAGCCCTCGTCAAATCTCTGTTGACGCTGTTCAAACTTGCTACCTCCAGATCGTAAAGAACGTCCAACGCTCAAAGGCTTTCTATTAGTCTAGTTGACTCGAACCGAGTCTTTTGAAGTGAGAGGGCGTGTCGGAAAGAGTCACTCAGGAAGAAGACGCGCAGACGCCCATCGCAGGAGAGAAATGAGATATCAGACAAGCCTCGAAATCGAATTTGGAGACATGCGGGGAGATTGGTAGGCTAGGTGAGAATCAAGACCGTAGTCTTCTTGTTTGTTTCAATTGTAACGAGCTACAAGAAAGAGTGATTGCGATCGAGTCCCATCCATTCTTCGAAAAACTCCAACCATCTCTTAAACTTGAACCATCTCTTCTCCCAGCTGAAAACCTACATCGAGCGTGGACCTCTGATCAAATTTTATCCTCGCATTGCTCATGGATCCATGTTCTTCTTCTATTCAATCTGAAAGACGAAGCGTAGTCCTTCCTGCTGCTTTTCTCATCCACTCTGAGCAGCTAGCGAACACCTCCAGTTCGGCTGCCCTGAACCTTTCATGTTGATCTTCGTGGAGATAAAAAATCAGATTTGAGCAAAAGTGAGACTTGGTCTTGACATTCAGTGGAGCGATAATTGAATGACCTTTGTGGAGCAATCTGCGACTGAGAAGAATCTGAGCCAACAACTCTGAATTGAAGCTGATCTCTTCTTCTAGATGCAATTCCTTTAAGTTCGGACATGGTGCTCCTAGTACGAGATTGACTCTGAGAAACTCTAGAACCTGATCTACAGTATAATTTGAATCCTCTCCCTTGTCTCTGGTGCCTAACTTCAAAACTTCTAAAGTTTCTTGATAAGAATCTATAGCCTTGATAGCGGAGCTCAAAGTCTCTAATCTGTGATCTTCAACTTCCCCTTCATCAAATGAAGGAAGCTGTAGATGAAGCCTGCTCAATCTCTTCAATGGCTTGAAAGTGGATTGAAACGTTGGATCGAAGCTCAACTCTTCGAGCCCACCGAACGTCCAGCAACAATCATGGAATCTTCCTCTGACATGAAGGATACGAATATTAAGAATCGATTCGTCCATTACTTTTTGCAGTCCTTCTGCCACTGTGCACCCACTGATGTCTCCAAATCTCAGATCTTCTAGAAGAGTGCAACTTGAAAGTACTGCGAAGAAATCTGCAGAGACCCAGACTGACACTACTTCCAAGAACTTCAGCTTGGAGAGTCTAAAATACTGAGCATCTGATAATTTGCCAATTGCTTGACAAGAAAAGTGAGTCAGAACTCCAGAAGAAGTCTTGATCGATCGTCCGCCTTTATGAGAACCCGATAAGTAGAGCTCTTCCAGCTTGGAGCATGCCAGGAAGAAATCTAGTGGAGACGGTTGACCAAAGAGAGACTTGGATAATTCGACTTGACTGAAATCCAAGATGACTCTTCTGATTGTTGCCCTAGATGAATCCAGTAATCTCATTGTCTCTGCGATTTCATAATCATGGAGTGGATAAGGATAAAAAATGGTTGCAAGAGTTGAACGAGAACGAGCTGAAGATGTTTCTATGATTTGATGAACCTTTTCGAAAGAAATTTCCTCTAGTATTTCCACGTTGATCCACAATTTGGGTGAGGTTGAAAGAAGAGTGTTCCAGGAGCGAGAGACGCTCATGATCCTACCTAGATCCACAGTTGGAAGATGAGAAAAGACTCTAGCTAGAACGTCATTTGGTAGCCTATCCATATTGAGCACCTTTAGATAGAAAGAGCGGAGGAAAGCAAGAAAAAAGTTTCGAGAGAGATCAGAAGAGAAAAGACAGAGAAAAGACAGAGAGTGAAGAGTCAGTACCAAGTGATCAGAGAATGCGATGCGAATGATGATTCTTACCGATGATGATATTGAGTGTCGGATTGTCTTCGGGTTCGATAGAAAGTATTTGCTTGAATACCCTGAAAGTCGAGTGGAGAGAAGGAGGTGAAGATTTGAAAGTCGAACGAAAAACTTCTTTCCCTTCAATCACAACATCGAATTCGAACTTACTAGGCTGGCTATCTCCGAATCCAACTTCTCAGAATGAAAGGTAAGTTCTCATAACACTAGATCATTCTTTAGATTGCGAGCATCGACTTCTGCTTATCATCGTCGTCGTCGTCGTCCACTCTTTCTTCTACTTTTTCAGCACCTTGCCTCTATCATCATCGAGTCAGAGAAGGCTTCTTCAAATTGGATCAAATCCCATCAGAAGTAGTCGCAAGTGTCTTCAAGTTCATACCCACTCTAGACATTGGTAGAATGATGGTCGTTTGCAGAGGTTTCAATGACATTCTCTCCACCAATCCTTCGCTCTGGAGAATCGTCGATTTGGACAAGGAAACTCCAAAGAAGAGCGCTTTCAAGATCATCAAAACTTTCGCTGCTCATTCAAGAAATACTTTGGTGACGATCAAGACTGCGGAACGGGTGGGATGGAGAAGACAACAAGCAGCTCATCTCCCTGCTGGAAGCGAACAGAGGAACTCTGAGAAGGCTGGATCTCGATATCCACGATGCTCGATCGTGGGGATTTGATGAGAACGATCCACCTATCATCAGGGTTTTTCATTCATTTCACAACATCGAGCGATTGAATCTGACGCCGCAGGATCTTCCGGAAGCTGAAGAGCAAGTTCCAGGAGTGCTCACGATGTTTGCAACAATCGACTTTCTTCCATGGCAGCTCTGGTCTCAAGAGGACTTGTTGCAGATATCTCATTTAAGCAGGCTTCACATAGACTATATGGATATCTATGACGATGAAGGGCCAATATACCAAGTGCTTCAAGCTTGTAGTTCTACCCTCGTTCACTTCTCCATAGACGCCAATTACGACCCAACTCCTCTAGAATTTGAATTTCCAGTTCTTTCGAGCCTAGGAATTGGAGCCTTCGGTCGTAGCAAACAGCTGTTCAGTCGTCCAATCCCAAGCCTCAAGCACCTCAAAGGAGACCCAATGACTCTCGAAGAACTCGACTTCAAGAATATTCAAAGCTATGACTTTCGAGTTGAAAGTGAGGAGAGGGGAGATGGCGTCAATAACAGATTGAATGCTTTAGAGAGCATTGTCACATTGTGTAGAAGTTCAAGCCCCACCTTGCTTTCGCTCACGCTCAGGGAAGGTGTCGAAGGAGAGTTTGGAATTGATCCGGTTTTGAGAACTTTGAGAGTTGATTACCTTTTACCATTATGCCCTCTTCTTTCGGACTTATACATCGGTGAAGTTCAAGAATTTAGTTTTGAAGTACTAGCAGAGGTTATGGTTTCACGCAACTTTGCTTCGAAAGGTTGGAGATTTGAAGAGGAAGAGGGAGATGATGAAGAAGAAGAAGGGGAACTCGAAAGAAAATGCTCAAGTTTAGGCCTTCATTTAGGCTCTTCTCATATCAAGAACTTCAAATTGGCAGAGAAAAAAGTGCTTTCTAGGGTTCCTATGTGGATGTCAAGACAAGCTGGAAAGACCGAGGTGAGAGAGTGGAATGGAAAGTAGGAAGTTGGAAAATGAAACAATAAGATCGAGTGGACGAGAGGATTTCAAAATTCAGAAAGCAACAATGTAGAGATCAGGTCAAAGAAATACAAACATTTGTTGAGCTCTATTCAAGTCAAACCGCTCTGGCGTTTTTCAAGTATCTCCGTTCGAGTGTCGAACTATATCAAATCTTCTCGCCAAGGTGAGATTCGATGCAACGGAATGAAATCAAACAAAATTGCAAAAGAAGTGAAGAGAACAAAAGACAGCAATTCGATTCTATTACTTTTGATCTTCCTCATCGACATAATTGGCCATTGGATCTTCATAATTCTTCTCCGGATTCTTCTTTCTCCATTCCTCCATCTGTTCCTCTGTGACCTCACTTTGATCTTCCATTTTTGATTCCCCACCTCTACCTTTTCCAATCCTAGCTTCCGCTCTTCTAGTAACTTCTGCAGCTTCCAAAGCCCAATCTGGAACTGGAGATTTCTTAGACCTTTTCTTAGATTTGGATTTCTTCGATGTGGAATGAGATTTCGATTTCGATTTCCTTGAAGACTTGTGTTTACGATCTGAAGAAGATGAAGATCTAGAGCTTTCTGAACCAGAATCCGAATCAGAGTCGGAAGCTTCAGATCCATCACCGGAAGAGAAAGAGAGACTTCTACTTCTATCTCTCTTTTCTTTTCCATCTGCTGTTCTCTTCTTTCCATTGGAAGTTGAAGCTTCGATTTCTTTAGCTTTACCTTTGTCTTGAATGATTTCCTTCTCTTTTCCTTTGGAGTTCGAAGCGTCGAAAGCGTTTCCAGCTTTGCTCGCTTCGATTCCAGCTCTCCCAGTACAGTAAGTATTTGGAATGGTGGAATGACAACAGGCATAACCCCAATTTCCAGAAGCTAGATCGTACCAAGAACCCCAGATAGTAGTGTGATTCTGGTCGTAGACTGAGAAGGAAGCGAGAGCAAGACAAAGTGCGAGGTCAGAAATGGAGTTCGAGGACAAGAGAAATCAGGGAAAACGAGTCAAGAATCTTCGATCGGACGTTTTCATAATACTCACCATCTTCTTCGTATTTACTCTTTGCCTTACTCTTCTCTACTCCCTTGATGACTTGACCAGTTCGACTATACTCTACGTAATTCTCAGTTTGACCAGTCAGTAATTCCTTCGGAACGCTATCGAAATGTTCTTGACCACCATATCTTTCCAAAATACTTCCTTTTGTCGATTCTCTGAGCTTCTCCTTCTTTTCTTGATATTGACGGAATTGAATCTCGTTGACTGTTGGGTTGGCTTGAAGGTTCAAATCGTTTCCTCTGGCTTCAGCTTGCCAGGAGAAGAGTTGCATTCTTTGCATGTTGACTGTATCTCCGGCTGAACGAGTGAAGTTGTCTCCAGCGAATTGAGCCTGTGTAGAAGGAAAGCAAAAGGAAAGTGTGAAGAGAAAGGATCGTCAGTGTCGAGTGAGAATCAAAGGTAAAGCTTGTCGAAGCTTTCTCTGATCGAACTGGTGACCGCTCTCTCCCTTCGTCAAGATTGACTCAAAAGTCATTAAAGAGAAGCTCTAGAATTCTGTATCTTTCCATACACTCCTTGATTCTATCGCAAGAGAGTTTCGAGTGCATGCCTCCTCCTCTCCACCTATCTGTCCCTCGATGATTCCTTCCTCTGCTCGTACTCACATCTTCCGGTCTGACTCCTTCCTCTGGAGCTTCCCTCATACTTCTAGTCTTTGGATCATAATAAGCACTATCAGGATTAAGATTGTAAAGATATTTAGCTCTATCTTCTCTAATTCTGAGATTCCTAACTGTGATTCTCTTATTCGTATCCATCTTCTGACCGACCATTGAAGCCTTCTCAGCATATTTATCCTCATCAGAATCCTCTTCTGAATCCGTTCCGAAATCTATATCTCCATTGTCATCTTGACCACCTTTTTCTTCTTTTCCTTTCTAGCCAATTTCTTTGCAGTTTGAATGGTAGATTCCGAAGAGGTTTGCATATCGATTTCCTCCTCTCTAATCTTTCTCCTAGCTTCTTCGACAGCTTCATATTCCTTCATAACCTTTTGATGATGAGAAGGATCATAACCATTCCATCGATCTCTTTTAGATTCGAAATCATGTTTGACATTTGAACCTGAAGCAGAAGAAGCTATCATTGGATCTTCTACAATGACATCTCCTTTGATATCCTTTCCAGTCCATTTAGCACCTTTTTTCCTTGGTCTTTCTAAACAATCTTTACTCTTGTGACTGATTGAACCACAATTCTCACAAGCACCTTTTCTAAACTTTGTAGAGGAAGGTTCTACCACTTTGGTCTTTTGAAATCCATAATTGAGATCAGGCTTGACGAATCCAGTTTCTGGTTTCCTTTGATGTTTCAATGAAGGTTTGCCAGTGTCAAGATACCATGGCGCTTGTGACATAAACTGAGGGATATGTGGATTAATGGCATTTCCCTTTTCATCCAACTCTGCGGGAGCTGTTCCCTGCTTTACGGGCTGCTTCCAAATCCTTTTGTCGTCGGAACTCTTCCTTGGATAACTTGCCTACTGAAGACGACATCTTGACTGGATTTCAATAGAGGTTAGGGGGGAGATTTGATGAGAAGAGGAGGATGGATGATAGTGGCGAGAGTCAAAAAGATGAGTGAGCTCAGTTTCCCTTTTTGACCTCGAACCATCACATCAAATCGACACTCAAATTCTACAATCTTCAGTCAGCTATGAGTCTAATTCCTTCAGACGTTATGTTATCTGTCTTCAAATTACTCAACTCAAGAGAGATGGTGCAAGTCATGCTAGTCAGCAAGCAATGGTTAGAGATCATAGATGAAAATAGAGCTCTTTGGAGAAGACTCATTCTGCCATCAAGGGAAAATGGATGGGATAGATCGGCTGTGGAAGTATTCGATAAGAAGAGCAACAGTACCCTCAAGGAGGTTTCCATGGAGCTTTCATCATCGATGGATAGATATCACGCTGCTTCCTTCGTTCAAACTCTCGAAAAGTCCAGGCAGACAATTGAAGTCTTAGCTCTCACGGAAATCAATACAGAAAGGCAATTTTATGAACTCCCAAAGAAGCTTCCCAATTTGATAGACTGTAGGTTCCTCAGAGTATCGAAGTCAGAGACAGTTCACATTGTCAGGAAGAAAAGTGTTGAGAATCCAGGGATCGAGGATAATCAAGATTCAAAACTGAAGGTCTTGTGGCTGCATTTATTGTTAGGCATTGATCAATCACATAGACTCGAAAATGTTCAATCATTCCATCTGTTGCGTCCAATCTTGCCCTCAACATGCAGGGAGGTACTGTCGGTATTTGCAACGACGTTAAAAGACCTCCAAATCTCACCAGGTTATCATTCTGAGTATGCAATTGAAGCAGTAGGACCTGAACCATTAGACTTCCCACTTCTCGAGGTTCTTCAGCTAAGCAGATTAAATACCTTAGCAGGCAACCGCTTTCCGTCATGGATCAGAATCCCTCTCAAGGCAACTCTGTGCATCGATTCCGCTTGGGTTCCTACTTCTCTGCCTTCTGTCTCAACGCTCTGGTTAGGTGGGTTGATTAACGTGGAAGTCCTCACGTCGTGTTGTCCAGAACTGGTAACGCTGAGGGTAGATGGGAGCAGCTATTCAAACTACTCAGTTGGCTATAAGGACGAGCTTATTTCGACGCTCAAAACGAGAAAAGGGAATGCAGAGGCTGGAATGGAAGTGTCAGGCGTCAAGATGATTCCGCTCAAGACTATAGTACTACAAAAGAGTTTCTTTGGATCCGAACAACTCTCTGAGATATCGGAATTGGTGGAAGAGGTCGTAGATCTAGATTCGGTTCCGAAGTTCATCGAAGTCGAAATTTGAACTTGGAAGGTGAGTCAATTGTTACTTTGTCTTCAGGCGAAACATTGATCTTTAGCAGAGGACACAAGCATTCTCCCGAAAATGATTCTCTCCAAAGTGAGAGGAAAGATGGAATCCTGTTTCTAATCGTGTTGCGACGCAAGGAGACTTCATTACTGACTCCTTGACCCTTTCTTTTCAAATTGTATTTCATATTTTTCCTCCTCGATTGTTTTCACCACAGGATCGCATTTTCAATGGTGGGACGCGGAGAAGTCAAGCTTACCTTTCCTTTCGTGGGAACTGTTTATCGACTTCCCAACTTTCACAAATTGGAAACCTCTCTTTAAACCTGTCTCATTCGAATTCCACTTCTTCTGAGTTGAGACCTTCAATCTTATCAGCTTCAAGATGGATTTGAAAAATTGGAAATGTATAGAAGCTACTCATAGAGATCGACGTTGGAAAAGTTGATTTCGAAGTCTGATGATCCAACATAATTGAATCAAGTGTAACTTTTTTACTCATATCTAAGACCTGATCGCCTGATCATGATGGTGTATGGAAACGCGAAGGTAGGAAGTCTGTCTAGACTTTGGACGATTGAACATGACAAGATCCAGACTTGAGAAAGACGACGAAATAGATGTTCGAAGCAAGAACGAAACGAAACTCAAGTTCTAAAAGGCCGAAGCTCGAAAGTCGTAAAGTTTTGAGATTCACATAAGAAACAGGTCGAAGTATGAGGTTACAGAGAAAGGGAATCAAAATAAGAGCGAGGTCCGTTTTCAGCTCTCTAAAGTTACAATTTACAAAGTTTGCTATCAGCGAGGCTAAGTTCTTCACCAAGAGGAGTCCAGGCACAGATTGCTTTGTTCACTCTTTTTTCCAAAGCTGCGTACGATTTTTTGACCTTGAGAAGAAGTGAGAGAAAGAGTGACGCGTGAAAGAGCGGAGAAGTGTAAGAAAACAAGATGAAGAGATAGAACAGTTGACCAACTTCGTTTCTTCTATGAAATATTTAGTGCTTAGAACACATACTTACCTCAGTTTGACAGACTGGTACGGAATTGATAATCTTGTGACCGAACTTGTCCAAAGCATTTGCATCGCGCTTCAAAACGTCACGCATACTTCCGGCGTGTGGGTTGGTTGGATCTGCCCTTCGGTCGGAGCTATGGCTCTCAAAGAACTGTATCGTGTTCCGAATGAGACTCTCGTCACTGCTGCCGATGTCACTCACTTTGAGAAGAAGTACTCAGCTCTGAAGCCTCTTCGTGAGTTTCAATCGACATGATTCGAAAGCACGAGATTGAGCATAGTCTGTGATCGAATACTGATCTTCGTTCTTCTTTGTTTTTCATGTTCTCATAGTCAATGCTCAGTACCGCATCGTCTCAATCAGAGAGGTGAGTTCTCAGTGTGCTTCGTCACGAGTCTCTTTCGTCTTCTGACTTTCAGATCACTACCCAATCTATCTCTATTTTCTACAGTCTCGCAAGCTCGAACCAACTTTCTACGGAGAATGCAAAGCAAGTGAATACGTTGCTTGCGTCTCGACTCACAACAGAATTCAAGATCACCTAGACCAAGTCATGAGCTTCGCCTTCAAGATGCAATCTCAGATCGAAGAGAACTTACAATTCATCGAAGATCGTGCAAGAGCCGTTCGTCCCAACAACGTCGGAATTCATCAAATGAAGATTCAAATGCAGAAGCGCTCTCACGTCCGTCCGATTCAAGGCTCTGTTGCTTCTCAGAGATCGTCCTTCCGAAGTTCAAGAAACTTTCGATCGTCAACACTCTCCCGTTCAACCTTCTCAACACGACGACGCTACTAGCTCTTCTCCTTTGAAAGACGTAGATGAACAAGACGAATTGGAAGAGCCAACCTCGATGGGAGATCACAACATGAATCAAGAACAAGAAAAAGAAGGTCATGGTTCTTCTCGTTCTGGAGATCAAGAAGGAGAAGACGCAGTCATGCAAGAGAATCAAAGTGACGAACAAGGTGTTAGAGTCAATTCTAGCTCAGGTGGTTCAGGTTCTAGAGAGAACAAAACAGAAGATCGTTCAAAGTACTCTTCGGAAACTGCTCAAACGGACGGTACCAGTCATGGTGGTCTCTCATTCTCAAACCAAGGGAACTCTTCACCTAACGGACTTGGAATCTACCGCAAAGACCTTTTGGATCCTTCTTCTTCTTCTCCATTGCCTGTCCAAGGCTCTTTTCGTGAGAATCCAAACGAAACAGCTTCAAATCTAGAGCTCAATCCTTCTAAGGACGAGTCTCTCGACGACTCTTCACTCAAAAGACCAATCGTCGGAGGACCAGAGGCATTAGGAAGAGATCTCGTTGACGAAGAAAAAGGAAGAGCTAGAGAGGATAGAGGCAATGCTTCTGCTGCAGAAGAGAAGGTACAAGGTGAAGAGACTCAAGAGAGACCGGATGCTTTCACATCGCCTCCAGAGATTTCCCAATCTGATCAACAAGAGAGTCATCGTGTTTTGACTTCCAAAAGCAAGAACTTCAAAAACAATTCTTTGATAAAAACGGTCCTAACGAGAGATGAAAGATACAAATCGAGCAGTTTTAACGACGACTCGAGTACCACTCTCGCTTCTTACTCAAGTCAAACGGAAACTCAAGAGTGGGAAGCTGACCAACCCAAGATGCAAAGAAGACACTCTGCTACTTCTTCACCTGATCCGAGTTCA
>JASXTE010000328.1:0-56754 GCA_030280995.1 Hemileia vastatrix | reverse complement strand
ATCACTGGCATCGATGTTGATCTCAGAAACTGTTGACATGGCTGGTCTTGGACCACTTTCAGTACTGAGTGGATCTTTCTTCGCCGGAAGAAAGTTTCGAACTCAGAGTCCTGATGTAACTGAACAACTTTCGGACAACATTCACATTTTGTGGACACTGACTCAACCTTTTCTTTTTGGTATCATGGGTGCTGAATTCAAAATTAACCAACTTGACACTCAGTACATAATCAATGGTTTGATTGTTGTTTTTGTTGGTGTGATTTTACGAATGGCATCTACCTACTGTTCACTCTTTGGATCGGATTTGAATGTAAAGGAGAAAATGTTTATTTCCATCGCATGGTTAGCCAAAGCTGCTGTCCAAGGTGCCTTATCACCCATTGCTCTTGATTTGGCGAGCAAGAAAAATCTTCCCCAACAAATAGAGTATGGCAAAATAATACTGACAGTTTCCGTCTTGGCTGTACTAATTTCAAGTCCAATTGCAACATTGGGTTTGATGTTTCTCCCCAAATGGTTTTTGACTGATCATCCGCCTCCCTATGCAGATACATCAACAGAACCAGGTATCAGGAGTGACTGTCACGATACTTGCAATAATCGCCTCAATTCACCTCATCACTTGACAACACTCCATGAAGTCGTCTCTCGTTCTAATTCTCACAGTGTCACATTCAACCAGCCTAGAAATTGAATAATTGTCGTCAAATCTCGTCAAATCTCGTCAAATTTCATCCCACCCATTGGAATAATCTAAATGTTGTTATAAAAATTTAAATGAACAACATGATGAATAATTTGCAGCTGATTGTGAAAAAAAGCTGATAAATTCAAATTGAAGAAAGGTCGAACCATGTTAATGTTGATTCAAGAACAGTTTTAACTTTAAACACTTTTTATGCACTGACCGTATGATTGATGCTCGATACCGGCATCAAATGGTCACACGATTGCCTGCTGTTGAAAGTTCAAGGTGAATGTATGTGTAATTGTGATTGTTTCAATTGTTAAACGCGCCTCAAACTTCCTGTTCATAAAATGCAGTAATGTAGATAAAACAAAGTCACCAGATAAATGCAGTCATTTTTGTTGTCGTTATTTGATGGCATGTGTTCGAACATCAACAGCAAAGAAGCACTGACAACAGTGCGATCAAGGATAAATGATGTAGGCACATGAGGTAGATGGTTGATCTACCAATTAATATCATCAACAAGCAACAATGAACGTGCCTTTGACTCGAGTGGAGTGTCAAAAGTATACAATATCGATATACAGTTGATGGTGAAGTCGATGCTCAAGTCGACTGGGTATCAAGTGAATTGAAACATTCAAAAAGGACACGATTGATGATCTCACCTCTGTTGGACTTGAGTCCGACACTTAGAGTTGTTAGAGTTGTTTGAAGATGCTCACTTTGATATTGTTGCAGAGAGAGGGTTGCAAGTTGCAAGTTGCAAGTGACAAGAGCGGCGGTCATCGTGACAATCAAAGTGAGACAATTGACCTGTTTGTCTGGCGTTTGTTGTGCTTTGGTTGTGCTTTGGTTGTCAGCGAGGTGACTTGTTGTTGTCGTTGTCGTTGTCGTTGGATCAGTTGAGAAAAAGGCCAGAAAGAAAAGATGAGTCGATGATTGGATGATTGCATGAGTCGAAGGATGGTTTTACTCGACTGCCAGGCAATTTCAAAGGTGCGACATATTTATTTTTACAGGAGACTTCATCGAGATCTTTGGCATGTGTTTACACAGTGCACAAGGACGAAAGCAGGGCAGGGCAAAGTGATTCGGAGAAGAGAGAGAAAAATAAAGCAGGTTGAGATGGTGCGAGTCATTGAGTCATTTCAAAGTATCATCGACCATCACAAGCATCACAAGCATCACAAGCATTGCAGGGCATCATCAGAAGGCATCATCATTGCACCAGAAGTGACAAGTGACAGATCACGAGTAGGCTTACGCAAGGATAGAGAAAAGAAAAGAAAAGAGAAAAAAGAGAAAAGAGAGAATGAACTGAGGGGAAGAAAGAAAAAGGCCAAAAATAAAAGGTGATCTCAGCTCATCTCACCCTGGTTCCTCTTTATTTGGGCCAATGTGTATTTCGTGTATTCTCTGTGTATATTCTCTTGCTTTTTCTCTCTCTCTCTTCCTTTCTGTACCATCTCTATATAATGTTATTTCTTTCTTACATTCCTTATTTTCTCCTTTGCTCTTTGTCAAGTTCTTTTCAGTGTGTACTTGCATTTATTAGTCATTTCCTGCTTACATTGAATCATTGACTCATTGAATCATTGAATCTTCTGTCAGTTCATTCAAAGGCGAGTCAAAGAGGACACAGTTACAACAGTCTCACCGTACAACAGTATACAAGAGTACAAGAGTACAAGAGTACAACATCACAAGAGTACCAACAACGACGAGGACATCAAGTGAACGAATCAACTTCCCAACAAGCCTTCACCTTATACATTTTCTCTTTCATATTCGCCAGTTGCAATTACTTCTTTACTTCTTTAATTCTTTGCTACTTGTATGCTTGTATGCTTGTATACTTCTTTGCTCTCGTTTTTTCTCTCTTTTCCTCTTTTTCTTCATAAGCTTATTCTGCAGATTATTTTTCAGATTCTTCAGATGGTCTCTTGGACTGTTGGTCTGTTGCTTTTTCCTTTCTCTTTCTTTCCTCTTTCCTGTCTCTACTTACCATTTCTATTGCTCGGGTCGGAGAGTGCACAGTTAATGGGACTCTTTTCAATCTGCCAGCTTCTTTACTTGCTTTTTATTTTTCCCTGATATTTTACTCTGTGGCTTTGTGAATACTTTTTTTCTCAATGTTCTTTTTTTGAACTGTTTGTCCCATCTCTTTACTTTTTCTTTTTCTTTTTCTCTTTTTCTTTAACTTTCTTTCACTTTCTTTCACTCATACCACTCTTCTCAGGTTGTATATTTAGCATCCATCCATCTTTCCTTACCTTGCGATGTACCCAACAACCAACAACCATCAACCATAAAGTCTCATTTTCTCAGTAAACTTTTCACTCTTTTCTTCTCAAGTTGAAACTTTCTCCTTTTCACCTCTTTTTCTTTTCACTTTTCACCTTTGAAGCTTTTTTCTTGTATTATATGAGGTTGACGATGATGAAGATGATGAAGATGATTGAGATGGCTGAGATGACGGTAATCATCGTAATGACGGTAATGATGGTGATGCACCTTGAAGCCAATTACTGTCTTTGCAATGAACTCATTGCACTCTCAACTACTTTTTTTCGGGGAATTTCAATTCTTCACTTTCAACTAAGAGCTCAGTACAGTTACAACTTTCAACCCACAACTCGTCAGTGGTGATGCAAGTGTCGTGTTGTGCCATTTCGTTGCCAGTTGATTCCAGTGTGACAGGGACACCAAGGTATTTTTCTCTTTCTTTCTTTTTTCTTCTCTTTCTTCTCTTTCTTCTCTTTTTTCTCTTGCTTTGTCTGCTCTTGCAAAGTGGAAAGAGTCTTTTGCTTACGTTTCAAAATCGCTTTCAAACTATCTGTTCATCCTTGCCAACTTTATTTTTGCGCTGTTTTCCTTACTCATCGCTCGGTCCTTGTCGATTGGAAATAACCTTTTCGCCTATTTTCAATTTCCGATTTTCCTGTTCACTGTTTCTCGTTGACAACCTGAGGGTGCCTTTGTTTCATTTGACGAGTTTATTTGGGATGATGAAGAGTTTGTCAAGACACTGTGATGACTTGTCAGTGAAGTTGGTGCACCTAAAGTCCAGTTCATCGGCCAATCGGTAAATGTTGGTCTTTGCCGGTAGTCATCTACCTTGGATGTTACATCTTCCATGTTCCATGTTGAATGGTCGATTGTCGATTGTTGATGAAACAGATGTACCGATGTACACAAGTGCCAATGTACAGATGGCACAGATAGAACGGACAGAACTGATAGAACACAAAAAGGAAAGAAAGAAAAAACAGATAAAACAGATAAAACAGATAGAACAGACAGCAGCTGATATTTGTGCGTGAAATGGATGTTATTTTGCGGAAAAGAACTTTTTACGTCTTCACTCTGGGTTCATTCAGTTTAATTTTAAACAGCCCCGAGTTCCATTTAGATTGCAAACGGTTATTTGCATTTGCCATTCTATTTGATCTATCAATTTTAACATTTCCAAAGATGCAACAAAAAAGGCAAAAAGAGAAAGAGAAAAAGTAAAATAAAAAAGTATAAAAAAGAGGAAAAAACGAAGAAACTACCAAACTACTAAACTACCCAACGACCAAAGGGAGAAATGAAAAATTATTTAATTGCTTTCTTTGATCGACCTCACAGCACATGACTGGCTTCCCATGAAATTTAATTGTGAGCTGATGAATCAATCAGCCATCACTGATCATACAGTCAGTCAATTTTATTCGATCATTTGATCATTTAATCATTTAATCATCTAACATTGGGTCACTCCGTCATTAACTCAATTCCTCACTAAATCTCATCATTTCTCATCACATTTTGTTTTTTTTTCTTCTTCTTCTTGTTCTTCTTATTTTTCGTCAAGATTTGACTGCCAATCAAACTATTTACATCAAAGTTTTAGGTTTTCAAATTATTATTTTCCCAATAAAATGATGATAATTAGTTGATTTACTTCAATAAAAATATAATTGAATCTCTGTAAAATTGAATTTTCATCCCATTTCATCCTTCCCTTTATCCTTCATTCATGTTATTTATGTTAAATGGTAAAATGGTAAATGGTAAATGCTGTTTAATATAAAATCGAATTACACTGGCCGGTTATACAGTTACACGGTTACATGGATGAATGTATGGTCGTCGAGACGATCGATCAGCTGTTGAAACGCTGATTGAATAATTGACAAATTGCCTTTTAAACTGGCGATGTTTCACTCAACTCGAAATATCAGAACAAAGGCTGTCTCACCATCCGACGACTTGACTACTTGAATACTTGACTACTTGGCTAGTTGACTACTTGACTGGTTAATAATTAACTCTTGTGCAAAAAAAAAACATGAAATGTTGAGTGGCTTTACCGTTGATAATTGCTTGGAGTAACAAATGAAATTCATCACATCACATGCATATTTCAACAGCGTCATGGTAAAAATAGTAAAAGTAGTAAAAGTAGTAAAAGTGGTGAAAGTGGTCCGAAAGGGTTCAACAGAATAACCGCAGATGCGTCAACATCAAGACAAAAGATTTAAAGTCATCCAGTGAATTCAACCCTAATTCATCTCCTAATTTATCCCCTAATTCATCCAAATCCATTCAAATTACAAAATTATGTAATTTTTCAAATGATCTAAACAAATTCAATTGGAATTCCATTCAAATGATTCCATGGCTGTTGGGATGATTGTTGTGCCACACCCTGATGCATCTTGGCGATGACAAAGTGATCCATGATGTCCAAAGCAGTGAATTACAAGGGAATGTCAGTGAAACGGCAAATGAGTCAAGAGTCAAAGAGAGTGAAAAAGAGTAACAAAAAAAGGAAAAAAGGAAAAAGAAGAGGAGACAGAGGAAAAAGGATGCAGTTTTGGCATCCTTTTCTCTACTTTTCCCGAAGGTATCAATTTGCACAAGTTTGTCATTGCCGGTGAGAGGATGAATCAATGAATGGATCAAGTATCGTCATTGTGTACATTTGACTCACCGTCAATGAAAAGTCAAAATACCGGTGAGTCATTTTAATTGACTGGAGGAACTGACTTACTCAATAACTGACTCGTGAGTTACCGAGTCAGTCAAATCTCCAGTGAAAAGCAGAATCATGGATAACAGATATACAAAAGAGAAAAAAGAGAATAAAGAGAAAAAAGACAAAAAATACCAAAAGACAAAATCACACCTGTATCCGTTTACCGAAAAAGATGACAAGGAAATCATGACGTGAAACACTCGGCAAACACCTTCTGTGTTAGTTTGTTATTCTGTTATTCTGTTATTCTGTGTGTACAGTCAGCAGTACCACCAGTAAGTCTGTTGCTAGCGTGTTTACAGTGTCACAGCAAGGGGAAGCCGCTGATTTTTCATTTATTCAACAGGAACATCACTTTCCACGTTGGATACAGTGGATTCTGTTCGGATTGTCTGGATACACTTTGTTGTGTGTTCAATGTTAAATGTTCACTGGAATCAGATGAATCAGATGAATCAGAGGTAGGAAGGAAAGATGCCTTCAATTAATTTTACTGACAACAATTATCGACACATTGAAAAAAGTGGCCAAACAGCAAAAATGTCAAAAAATACCAAAAAAATACCAAAAATATACCAAAAATATATCAAAAATACCGGTGAGAGATGAGTTGATGAGTTGATGGGTTGAGCCATGTTTCCAATTACTGACGATGCGGCGCAGGTTTGATCAAGTCGGCTCAGTCAGGATGTCAGGTACAGCGAAGGAGGCCAAGAGTACAAGACGTGAAAGATGCGGATGATGCGAGATCAGGAGATGAGGGAATGAGAGGCAGAGTGAGAGAGTAAGAGAGTGAGAGAAAAGAAGAAACAAAGTGAGAGGAGAAGAAAAAAAAGAAGAAAAGAAGAAAAGAAGAAAAAGGAAGCAACCGAGAAAAGATGAGAAGATGAAAAGATGAGAAGATGCAAGATGACGCCAAGGGAAAAAGAACCTCTGCTCCTGGAAGGTAGAACAAAATTACTCTGGTCCTGCTGCTGCTGCTGTTTTTGGCTCTGTTTTTGTTTTTCACAATTGGCTGTTGATTTAGAAAAGCGGAACTTCAGTTCCGTTTGTTATTATGTACTCGGGATAAAGGTACATGCGCCAGTGAGAAGTTTTAATGTTAACTCGCAGTGAATATGAGTGCATAAGAGCATTTGAGCATTGAAGTATTGACGACATCGACCTTGTCCTGTCATCACATTGGAAGGTAGACTGGAATGAAGAGAGAGAGAGAGAGAAGAGAGAGAAGAGAGAGAAGAGAGAGAAGGGAGAAAAGAGAGAAATAAACTCACAGCCAGAGCCAGAGAGAACTGCATCCAAATAAGCATTTGCATGGGTGAACAATGGTTGAGTAAGTTAAGTGGATATTGAGTAATATAATAATATCGCGATTGTTGGAATGACCTCACAGTCGAGTTTTAAATCAACCTCACTTGGCACACAATTGAACCTTATGAGCTGGTGAGAGTGAGAGTGAGAGGTTCATTCTGCTTGTCTTTTCTCTCTTTTCTCTCTCTTTCACTGTGTTTGTATGTCTTGCTTTCTCTTTATCCCGTCTTGCACCATCTGTACTTGACAAGTTGCTTGTTTTTTTCCTTCTTCTCTTCCTTCTCTTCATCCTTTTGCCATTTTGAACCATTTCGAAAAGGCACTTTTGAACAAATTACACAGTAAATGAACCACTTTTACAGCAAGTCAGTGTCACTTGATTACAGAGAGGGTGAATTCTTGATGCCCTCATTTTATCATTTTATCATTTCATCATTTCATCATTTTCCTATTTTGTCATTGTCTCTCAAACTCTCTCAAACTCTCTCAAACTCTTTCCATCATATACACCACATGTATATAAGACATCATTTGCCGAGTTTATGTGAGCTTTGCATTGTTTTGTCAGACCATGTATTCAATTTAAATTGGCTCATGTCAAGTGAACCACTTAAAGCCATCTTGATTGTCATTTCAATATGAAATGATATTATATCATATCATATCATATCATATCATTGTCATATCAAATTGAAAGATTTAATCATTGCAAGTCAACATTGAATAAATGAAAATTACTCAATAAACCTGATTGAAGTAGAGAGACCTGTGTGTTGCCGGTTAAATGATTAAATGTGTGTGTGAGTGTAAATGGTGTAAATGGTGTAAATGTTGTCCGATTGTCGATGGTGAAGCACGTTTTGTCGATGATTGAAGCAATGTGCTTGCCACATGTGTCACCGACACCTGGAAAGAGTTAACCTGTTCTGCATTCTTGGCAAGGGTGACTTGTATACTGCTAGACTAGTTGTATACTTGTGTATATGTGTACTTGGTGTACTTGGCGTTTTGGCATTTGGTTGCATTTAACTTGACACCATCATAGAGGAGTAAGAGTGAGCTTTTGACAAAAACAAGTTGCAGGTATTAATGTCATGTGACACACTTGGGCACTGGCAAAAGGCAAGCAAGAGCCGTGTGCCAGGAAAAAAGGGAAAAGAGAGAAAGAAAAGAGAGAAAAGATGTTGCATTGTAAGCACGACCAATGTTGACGTGAACAGAATAAAGTAGAGCGTGTGAGGAAGAAGGAAGAAAATTGTGCACACACAAATGGTAAAAATGGTAAAAATGGCAAAAAGGTTCAAACGACGAGCAGATAAAAGGCCGACACTTTCACCATCACCACCATCACTACCATCACCGACATCACCTTACACATACACCTACGTCATATACAGTACACCTGCGTGAAAATACAGGTTTGAACCTGTACTACACCTGTATACCTGGAAGCGAAGAAAACGGGAACAGGTAGATAATAATTATTGGCCATTCACAGACCAGCTCGCTCTCAGATGCGTGCGCACTTTCACTACACTAACACTAAGGTGTTTCTTCCTTCTTTTTCTTCTTCTTCTTCTTCTTCTTCACCTTCAAGGCTTTTTTATCTATCACTTGGGCGCCTTTGACATTTTCCCTCCTCCTTCTCTTTCCTCTTTCCTCTTTCCTCTTGTCCATGCTTGTGTGTGTGTTCTTTTACTTGCCGCTAATCTTCATCTTCTCCTCTTCTCTCCTCTTCTCTCCTCTTGGGTCAACCTCGTCAATTCACACAAGTGCAATCCACGACAGCCCAATCACTTGACTGTGACTTCATCTTGGTGCCGAAAACTCTTTGTTTTTTCCCTTTATTCCTTCCACCAAGTCTTTACCCTGGACTCATATTTGCCTCGTGTTTCGTGTCTTTGTTTCAGGTGAGTGAGTCACCAATGTTGGTGATCAATTGGTCGAAGGACAGCTTTTCTCATTGAAGGTTCAAGCTCGCAGCATCTTTATTAGTTTACTTAATATGGTGAGAGAAGCAAATGGGAGAAAGAGAGAAAGAAATAAGAGAGAATAAGTAGAACAAAGAGGAGAAGAGGAATAAAGGACCAAAGGAGTTACTTGAGCATTAAATAAGACTGTCCGTTTGACAGTACAAGATCACTTGACTGGTGAGTTGAGTGCATGGCCCTGTATGTTCTATTTCTGTGTATTCTGCAGGGTGAAGGACGACCCTGCTTGCAGTTGGGATGAGTGAGTGGCCAAAGTCTTTCTCACTCTCTCTTACTCTCATTTTTCCTTTTTCTCACTCACCCATCTGCATCACTTAGTTTCCCATGTTGTTGTACCTTGCTGCGAATAAAAATAGAACTCGAAAGACGGGTAGGAAAAGTTCAGAGAGAGAGAGAGAGAGAGAGAGAGAGAGAGAGAGAGAGAGAGAGAGAGAGAGAGAGAGAGAGAGACTTTCATAGAAAGAGAGGACGTGAAATCTGTGCAGGCTGGAACAAGAGAACGAACGAACGAGGAAAGAACACTCGAGCTGCAAAGGTACAAACTCGACACCTGGGCCATTGGTAGAAGTGAAAAGAGACTCCAACACACACAGAAACAGTGAAAGAGAGAAAAACAGAGAGAGAGGTGAGGTTAAACCGTGTGTTTAACTCCGCCCTCACTACCTCAATGCGCACTCCTGGCTGCCATCCGCATCCCATGCAGTTGTCTCTCAGCCATCAACCGCATCACTCTTTGGGGGACAACACTCTGACGCACCCGTCGCTATTGCAAAACTGCGAATTGCCAACTGCGAACTGCGAACTGTGAACTGTAAACTACTACATCGCATGGCAAGCAAATTCACCTGAGTTTTTAACTGACCATTCAACCATCATCTTGACCAACTTGACAATTTAATTTGAAGAAACACTGTGTATTTATTCTACTCTACACTGTCTCTCCTGTCTGTCATCTGTTTCTGTAATTCTTTAACTGTTTATTCCTATACCTTCATTGTACTTGGTCACTTTGGTCGTTGATATTTCCATTTGGAACTGAAAACTCATCGACACATTTCTTCGAATATTCGAACCAGTGACCGAGTGGAAGAATCATCGTCATGCTCATTTGTGTGCTAATGTTTTAATGACAAGATAACTCGACTTGTGTTAATGTGAAAAAATCGTTTACCCAATTTCTTCTTCTTATTCTCTCTCTTCCTCTCTCTTTTTCTCTGTCTCTACATTTGCCATCGTCATCCTGTTTATATTTTGACATAAAAAAAGGAAGAACATGAACAAAAATACTCTTTCACTGGTGTCATCAAGTGTCACGAGTGACTATCCAAATACCTGAAACTCAAATACCTGATCAAGTGAAAGCAAATCAATTGAAATCAATTGAAATCAATTGAAATCAATTGAAATCAATTGAAATCAATTGAAATCAATTGAAATCAACCAAAATCAACCAAAATCAACCAAAATCAACCAAAATCAACTGTCCGTCCCTTCTTTTGTCGTCAAACAACAAAAGTCAATATATTTGTGAAAACTGACACACTTCAACCAGTGACTCCTTGATCAACTGACGAGTTGAATACTCAATCGAGCGAGTTTAATTCTATTTCATCATCATCATCATCATCATCATCATCATCATCATCATCATCACCATCATCAATATCATCAACTTTATCGACACTGTTGGCCTCTCACAAGAGGTTTGATTGTTCTGATCAAAAGCGTGTTCGAGTGTCTCTCACTAACCAGTAAGGGAGAAGAGTAAAAAGAGTTAAAATGTCTCGTCGTAAACAATCTTGTCCTCAGCATTTAACTGCAACACCAACATCGACATCCACATCGACAACACCAACACCAACACCTTCAATAACAGCATCATCAACGGGCGACCTTAACGAAGCAGTCAGTGAGAGTCAATCAACGTTGACCAGCGGTAAGTGATATCGAATAAATGTTCTGTTCTTTTTATTTTATCCTTTTCTTCATTTTCTTCATTTTCTTCATTTTCCTCATTCTCTTCATTCTCTTCATTCTCTTCACTCTCCTCTCAATGGCACAAAGTCCATGATCAACTGAGAAAGACACATTAACTCAATTTGCCGCGCGTCTGGTTACTGGATTAACATTTTTCTACTTTTATACTTTTATACTTTTCCATTTGATTACTTTTCTCTCGTTTTCTCTCGTTTTCTCTCGTTTTCTCTTTTTATCGTTTTTCTATTTTTCTCCTTCTTTTTATTTTTTTACTCCTGTTCTACTCCTGTGCTGCTTTTCCTTTTACGTGTCAACTGTTGTTGTTCTCTTTTTCCCCTCGTTTTTCTCTTTTTTTCTCTTTTTTTTCTCTTTATCCTTCGTATTGGATACTTAAGTTCTTGGCTTACCCTCGAAAAGATCTTACACACTTTCGATAAAGTCACTCGATTCTCAGGACCAGTCGGTCACGTTGATCATTTGCATAGCACATGCAGCCCAGTGAGACATTCTTCCATTATTTCATTCTTTCATTCTTTCATCCTTCATCCTTGTACCAAGTACTTGTGTTGTGTATGTGTATGTGTATGTGTATGAGTGTGTGAAGAAAGGAACAAATTCACCGGTTGAGAGGAAGTGTGAAAAACGAGACCAGTTAAATTGAACCAGTCACATTCAACCAGTCGACTAATCAGCCAATCAACTGATCAACTGTTCAACTACTGTTCAACAACAAGTATACAACTGTACACTCAATCCTCTGTTGCCCTTATTGTGTTGTGTTATTTTGTTATTTTGTTATTTTCTTATTTTGTTATTTTGTTATTCTGTTTTCTGTTGCACTGTTGATTAAAGGAGGTTACCAATGTCAGACTTAATCAACTTTCTCCTTCTCTTCGCCATCTGTGCATCTTAAATTGGTCCTGATTGGTGCTGTTGTGTGTTTATCTCTTCGTTTTTTTCCTTTGCCTTTTGCCTTTTTCTCTTCTTTCTCTTCTTTCGCTTTGCCTCACTTGAGCAGTTAAGTAAAGGCACAGGACATGAACACACAAAAGTAAGTATGTTCAAGTGAAGTAACAGTTGCTCACAGCTGAATCATTTGAAGAAGTCCACCATTCGAGGAGTGTTGAGAAGGCAGGGCATTAATACACACAGGCACACATATACAAGTGATACACATACATGTGTATACAAATACACTGTATATACTCTGATGCTCTGATACTCTGATGCAAGCAAGCAAGTGGCTCAGGCCTAAAGAAACAACCAAACTACCAAATGCATCATGTGGACCATCATTTGGAGTATCATGGAGTATGATGGAGACAGGATGTTTCACTCATTCCACCGTTGGTCCCATCACCCATCACCGTTTAACTCAATTTGAATCAATTTCATTGACTCTTCCTCTATTTCTCTTTCTCTTTTTACCCTCCTCTTCATTCTCTTCATTCTCTTCATTCTCTTCATTCTCTTCATTCTCTTCATCCTCTTTACTTTGCTGCTGCCTGTGAATTACTTTTTCTAAAGTTAATTCAAATTATTAACCGAAAACCCTGTTGCACAGGATGCACCGAATGTCCTTTATTCCTTTATATCTTTATATCTTTATTTCTTTATTCTTTTATTCGTACACTCGTACATTCGGCTATTCAACTCATGTGAAATATGTCTTCTAGGTTGTAGGTTGTACATTTTACGTTGTGTCTGGTGTGTTGTGAGGTCTCTGCTGGAACTTACTGTAATATTGAAAACAAGTCACACTCAGGGCTAGAATGAAGGAAGGATGTGATTAGTCATCAACTTGTGAAATGTTGCCCCAGTTTGGATCAGTAATTGCCAGCCAACTTGCACCAGGAGACTTTGACGTTTGTTAGTGAGTGTCAAACCACTTGAATGTTCTCTCTTCTCTCTTCTCTCTGTCCTGTGTACTTAGTGTGGATAGTTGATAGTTTCAACTGTTTTTTTTCATTTTCCTTGGTCTGTCTTTTACTTTTTCTCTTTCTTTTTCATTCTCGCTTGTTGTGAGTGGGACAGCGGTGAGATGATGATGACGATTTGCAAGCCTGTGTATGGCCGAGCTTTTCTTCTTGTGCTTTTTCACTCGGTTAAACTTGTTTTGCTCTTTTTGTCTTGTTCTCTTTTTCCTTTTCCCTTTTCTCCGGCACTCAGGAGGAAAAAGAGGAAAAAGAGGAAGAAGAAAAAATGAGAGAAAAAGGAAAAAAAGTTCCTATCTCACAGAGGGATCGTTGACAGTCTCACCGTAGAAGAAAAAAAAAGTTGTTGCCTCTCTTTTACTCATACACTCATGCACTCATACGCTTTTGTGAGGGTGGATGGAGTGTTTGCTTGTGGCAGTGTGGATGTATGGATGGTTGTATGGTTGTATGGTTCATCGAGCCATCCCTTGATGAAGTCCAGATCCAGCTGAGGCGAGTGAGTATGAGAGAAAGAGAGAGAGAGAGAGAGAGAGAGAGAGAGAGAGAGAGAGAGAGAGAGAGAGAGAGAGAGAGAGAGAGAATATGTGGATATGAGGATATGAGGATATGTACACGAACACGAGGACTCGACAAAGTTAAGGAGGCAAAGAAGAAGAAGAAGAAAAGAGAAAAAAAGAGAAAAAAAGAGAGAAAAAGAGCCTCTTGAGTCGCTTGGGTGGAGGTTGAGGTGAGTAAAAGACTCTTCCTCCAGGACCCACAGAGGTTGTTCTGTGAGTTGTGTTGATTCTGTTGATTCTGTCATTGCTGTTCCTGGCCTGGTCGACCCTGAGTCTTTGCTTGGTGTGTCACAGCAAGCAACAACTCTCAGGACTCAGGACTCAGAATTCAGTACTCAGGAGCCAGGACTCAATTGTGAGTCCTGGTTTCCTATTACTCAGCCAGGATGCAGGAGGATGCAGGAGGATGAGGATGGGACAGGGAGCGACGCTTGTACATCGGTAAGGGCAATGGAGTCACCAGATGTAGACCAGATGCGTCGGTGGTGGTTCAGTGGTAGACGGGGTACAAAAACAGTCCCTGGGAAAATGAGCATAATAAATGGCCTCTAAGAAGGTCAAAGTAAATCCGACAACATTTTCTTTTCTTCTTCAATTTCATAGGACAGGAGAGAGAGAGAGAAGAAGAAGAAGAAAGAGAGAAAGACGGTACGACTGACCTGCACATTGACAGACTGACGAAGCCGAGAAACCGAGAAACCGAAAAAAACTGACCAACTGAGGTGCACTTTGCAACTTGACACTGCACAGACAAATTTATGTTTGAAAGTTTGTGTGTTTGTGCCAAACATTGAGGGATCCGGTTAAAGTATCCTTTCTCCTTCTCCTTTCTGCATACCAAGAATACTCACTAACAAGGTCAAACTCGTCAGGTGAATTTGGTCCATTTACAATGAACAAGCAAGTAACACCCTTTGACTGTTGATCGTTCGGTGCACTTTACTCACCGTCATTTAACTGCTTTAACTACTTTCACACTGATCATCTTGACCAAATGGTCTAAATGTACCTGGTCAGTGTGACCGTGTGACCTGCTTTGCCGACGGTTTGCTGATGAGGTCACACTGTGCCCAATTTATCTTGCAAGTTACAACTGTTCGTCACTTTAGAACACAGTTAATAATTGAATTACTGCCTCTGGTAAGATGCTACAGGTCGACTCAAGTGGAACAAAGTGGATGTGGCCGACAAGAGTCCCAAGAGAAAAAGTAAAAGGGACACAGTGAAATACACAGGAACACGGAGAAAGAGACAGACAGTCACTCAGTGAGAGACAGGCAGAAAAGGACGTAGAAATAGTAGGAGGGAAAGAAAGAGAGAATGAGAGAGATACAAGAGATTCACTCACATACATTCACTCAAATACATTCACTCAAATACATTCACATGGAAAGTGAGAGAGGTTTTACCATGATGAGCCTGTGTCGTGTCATTGGCTCTGTTGGTCGTAATTCTGATTTACAACCGCCAAAGTGAAAGGCCTTTTCTTTGATGCTGTTTTGTTTTGGTGCAACATTTGCCCTGTCTCGAGTCTCGAGTCTCACAATCGTCAGAGTCTTCGAATTTGTGCTTTTTGCCTTTGTGCTTTCTCTCTCTCTCTCTCTGTGACTTTGGTGTGTTGTGCTTTCTCCTTTGAGTACTTGTCTTCTTCTTCTTCCTTTCTCTTTTCCACTTTGTTCTTTTTGCTTTTCTCCACTTTTCCTCAGTATTTGCTTCTCCTTTCCTTTGCCTGTCTCGTCTATGGGTCTATGCCTCGCCGATGGCTTCCAATTGAGGCGCGTTGTGACTTGCAGTCGCTCGGTGATGGCTACTTGAGTCTGATTTGCTTTGCTTACATCACCCTGTAACCTAGAACGGTTGTACTTGTATTATACCATTCGTAAATTGTCTTCAAGTCGACTTTGTGTCCTTTCCTCTGCATCTTCCTAATGGCCTCTTTCTGCAAATTGACCTTTTACTGCTACATACAACTACCGGCCATCCATTTCGTCTTTCACCCATCCTTTTACTTCATCTTTCAATTCGTCTTATGTATTCTCTGTCTTTGTGTTTCTCTTTTTTCTCCTTTTTTCTCCTTTTGTCTGTATTTTGTCTTTTTCTTTCATTCGTTTCTTTTTCCTTTATTCTTTTCTCCTTGGCTCAAATCACATTCTCCAGTCTGCCTGTTTCACTTCCTACAGCAGTTGAATCTATGAATGTGTCTGAAAAGAGTGTCACTCGTGTAACTAGTGTTTCTCTTCTGGCCGACCGATATTTCTTTTCTTTTCTTTTTCTTTCTCTTCCTTGTATATTTGTCTGTTGTTTTCATGTCTTCATGTGTTCATCTCTTCATGTTTTCGCATTTTCGCGTTCCTCTCCTGTCTTCTCTTCTCTCCTCTCCTCTTCTCTGTCCATCGCTGTCTTGGTGTCCCTACAACTTCAGTGCATCTCTCTGTCACTCGAGTGTGGACATTGAAAGGAAGGAAGTACTAGTCGAGCAAAGAGCAAAGGAGGAAACAACTGAGATTCATCAGTGATACCCTGTGAAAAGAGGGATAGATGATCGGCATCATCCCGCGCCCTACCAAACTAAGTTCTAAGCACTGAGTAGTCAGTAGTCAGTAGTCAGTAGTCACTAGTCACTACTCACTAGTCAGTAGTTAGAGAAGAGTACAATGAGGAACCGGCAGAAGAACCAAGACAGCCATCGGCAAAGATGATCCACATGCAAAGGCTAGCAGCGAGATTCATCCTGTCATTTCAATTGGAAGGGTGTATGTACTTTGTTCTATCTTTATCTGAAGTTCTGTTCGTTCTACTTGTTCTATTCTGTCTGTTTTGTCCGTTCATCGAATCGGGACACAGAAGGTTAAACAGGCAGGCACGAGGTGCACTTTTACAACACTCGGTAGAACAGAAGGAACGGTAGAACTGTAGAACTGTAGAACAGTAGAACGGCTGTCGAAACACTTACCGTGCAGCATCCGAATGAACGTATACAACACGGTTGGAGTATTTGAGCTTGGGATGGAATCAGGAGAGAGTGAGAGAGTGAGAGAGTGAGAGAGGAAGAGCCAGAGAATGAAAATGAGAATGAGAAAGAGAAAGAAAAGAAAAAGAGAAAGAGAAAGAGAAAAAGAAATCTAACTTTACGGCAGCTCAGGCAAATTGTACAATAGAACCTGGGGATTGGGACAGAAGTAGCTGAAGCAACAGCAGTTAGATTCAGGGTTCCTCTTTCATACGAGAGATTGGATATTGAATTGGCAGAGTAAAAGAGGGGGATGCGAGATGAATGAATCACCACACTCACTCAAATACACCGGTCCGGACAGGGAGGGACCTGACTCGTGCCATTCTTTTTCCTTTTCTCTCTTTGAAATGTGCCACGTGTCGCTCCCCTCTTCGATGCTTACCTCACACTTAACAATGTCCAATGTACTTAGAACGGTGTGTGGCGAAAGAGAATTTGCAGTATTGCTGTATTTTTGTGTTTCTCTTTTCTCTTTTCTTCCTCTCTTCCTCTCTGTACAGTATTGGCTTTACTTAGCTTTTTTCCTCCCTCTTCTTCCCATCCTCGTCAGTTGCTCTCAGTTCCTCTCTGCCAGGTCACCCTCCAGGTGTTGACACAAAGGACAGAAGCCTACTTTCACTGTCGCACACTCACAATATGCCTCATATGCCTCCTCTGGTCCTCACTGACTGACTCACTCACGGGCCAGACAGTGATGTTTGCCCTGTTACCTCTGATCTTTGCTGCTACCACCTCTCCTTCAATTGTACTGGCAATTCAGCTACCGATTCACAGATTCACCGATTCACCGATTCACTGATTTTCTCTTTGCTTCTTCTAACGGTTCTTTCCTTTTTATCCCTCTTTCACTTTTCACTTTTTTACTTCTACCTTGGCCATTGTTCCTCCTCTCCATCAATGGCAACAACATGCAAAAGTGAGAGATGCACAGATTCACCAATTCATAGATGAAAAAAGATGCCATAATGAAAAAAATGACAGCCAATGGTTGACGAGAATATTGGATGATGCTTTAATTCATTCAGTGCCTTCTGTCGAGTTTACTTTTTCCTTCTCAGGTCGATGAGTTCTCGGTTGACAGTTCTTTCAGAACGGTACAATCAAGTGCAATGTTTCCTCTCACCACAGGATAACTATTTATACTTTTATTTCTACTCTTCTTACAACTGTTCCTACATTGTCTACCTAAAAAAGAGTCGCCATTGCACGCCAGAGACTTGGACTCAGGGTGACACATGTGGACTTTGTTGTATACTGTTAACAACAGTGTATACTAGATACTGGACACTACTCTGTACTCAGGAATATTGGATAGTTGAACAGTTGGACAGTTGAACTGTTGGTCTGTTGGTCTGTTGGACAGGGTGCCGGTGTCGAATGTGTCAATGCAGACTTGAGACTGCAAACCGTCGGATGAGTCAGGATGCGGATGGATGGATGGAGGACACAGGATGAAGTGAGTGAGTGAGGGGGGATTGGACTATCCAGTTAAGCAATCTTTCCATTTACATATGAAGTGGAGTGAGAGAGAATGAGAAAATTGAGCCGAAGGAAAGAAAAGCAAAGCAAAGGTTCTATTCAGGTCGCTTTCTGGTCTGCCTAGGGTATTTGTGTTCATGTGTGTTCAATGTTCAACCTTCTGTGTTACCTAAATAAACATCACACAGCATGAGCATCGATGCAAGAAGAGAAAAAGACGAGGCTAGTTTTTCGAGTGATTCGAGTGATGCGGCGACTTCCTTACCTAATGTTCAGACTGTTCAGACTGTTCATGGGGTATTTGCTCAAGCGCATGTGTCTTTTCTTTTTCCTCTTTCTTTTTTCTTCTTCTTTCCTCTGTGCCTTTTCCTTATTCTCTTCTCCACCTGGGCGCTTCTTTCAACGCTAATGAAGTGGTCCATTGTCTGATGTTTCTTGTAACCGAATGAATTGTACCTCATCAGCGCAATTGATTGAGAGTGAGAGAGAGAGAAAGAGAAAGAGAAAGAGAAAGAGAAAGAGAGAAAAAGAGAAAAAGAGCCAAAGAGAGAATGAGAATGAGAGAACGAGAGAATGAGAGAATGGCACAAGAGAAAAGTAGGAGGAGGATGAAGAGAATGTGACGATGATCAGAATGGCTGTGGCGTCGCGGTAATTACGTTAGTGAGGTTGCCTTTGTGAGTTTCACCTCACCAGGAGGGAGGTGGACCGTCGAGTTTTGGGAGGTCGGCTGCAAGTGATGGGGAAACTGATCCCCATCCTCATCCAGTCTGCTTGCTGGCTGTTAGGTCTACTTGGTCTTCTAGGCTTTCTCTTTCTTTTTCTTTCTTTTCTCTTTCCCTCTCCCTCTGTCTCATCAGCATCTCCTCATCGACGGTGCTTGTTTTCATTCCTGGTTTATACCAGACCGGATCCCAGCTGAGCTCTTGCTTTCCCTGTCGTCCTCTTTTTCTCTTCTTTCCTTCTCTCCTTTCGTCTCTCTCTCTCTCTTTTTCTCTTACTCACTCATTCACTCTATTTCTATCTCTCTCTCTATCGCCCTGGCAGTCCAAACCAATACTCATTTCCAATCAGCGTCACCTCGACGTCCACGAGACTCAATTTTTCCTGGCAAAGGCTCGTCTCTATTTCTCTATTTCTCTATTAGTCTATTTCTCTTCTCCTCTTCTTTTACTCTCAATCTCCATCCCTGATGCATCCAATGCAACTCCTGCTTCTCCTGATTCTCTCTTGATTCTCCTACAACTGTGTTCCTCTTCACTCCTGCCGACTTCTCTCTCATCAGGATGCTAACAGGCTTCACTTCTGTTCACATTCTCCACCCTTGGTGACACATTATACACACATGTGTTTCACTTTGACAACCTTTTACGGGTGAAATCAGTATGTGGCACCAAGTATGTGTCATGGTCATGCTGCAGATGCAAACAGCAATCAAGGGATGCGAAGACACAGCACCTGTTCTCTTTTCTCTTCTCTTCTCTTTCTCTTCTTTCTCTCTTGCTTCTATTTCCCCTTGCATTACTTCGCCATTTACCATTTACCATTTACCATCAGCCATTTAAATAAACAACTTTAGTACACATGATGCGCTTTTCTATCCTTTGCGTTTATGTGTTTAATTAGCACACGCAGGAAAAGCGAATTACCTTGAGAATATTCAGCCTCTGACGCCTTTTGCCTGCTTATGTTTCTCCTTGTGTCTTCTTTGTCTGCTTGTACCTTTTCTGCTGCTTAATCTTAGCTGTTTCTTCTTTTATTCAACCAATTTACAATTCTGTCTCTTTTCTCCTTGCCTTTAATTTTCTCTTCTTTTCTCTTCTTTTCTCTTCTTTTCTCTTCTTTTCTCTTCTTTTCTCTTTCTCTCTTCTATTCTGAAATTTGCACACTGATTTACGTTTAAAATTATTTGCTCTGAGCTGTGGACTGCGGAGTTTGGACTGTGTCTTTGTCTGTCTTTGTCTTTGTCTTTGTCTTTGTCACTGGCAACGTCGCCAATGTGTCTACCACTGTCTGTTCTGTCTGTTCTGTCTTTTACTTCATTGATTCACCCGTTGGTTCATTTGCTTTGCAAATGTAAATCAAGTTTACTCCTTACCTTGGTGTAGTTTAATTTGGGTAATACCTAAAGCCAGACAGAACAGTTGCTTTCATTTATTGAGAGTAGGTGTGTGTGACATGATTCAAATTCAAGTGATGCGGATGCAAGGATTGTTCTCTCTCTCGTTGTTAGCTAAGCGCTCACAGCACAGTGCACTCAGGATGCTCAGGATGCTCAGGATGCTCAGGGTTTTTACTCTTCTCAGACCAGTAGAATGTGTAGTCCCTGCGAATGGTTAACACACAGCCAAAACAGGCAACACAGGCAACATACACAGCAGTGGTAGCAGTGTCATTTGTTCATTTACTCATTTGCCTTAACTAAGGGAATACAAAGAATACCCATCGAGAAGAAACCAGAGCAAAGAGAAAGAAAGAAAGAGAAAGAAAGAACAAGAAAGAAAGAACAAGAAAGAAAAGAGTGCAGCAACAAAGGCTCAGATGAGAGAAGCGGTTTTACTTTGCAAGTCGCTCAGTTAAGACTCGACTCAATGAGACTTCTATTTAACTTGCTTGTACTGTGAAATACCTTGAATCTCATTAGAAGCTTGCACACCACGGTAGCCAAAGTACCAAAGTACCAAAGCACGCAGATTGAACTGGAGACTTGACTAAACTAACTGCCTGGATCGCACACATCTTTGCTTGCTTTTCTCTCGTCAACCTTCTCGCTGAGAAGTTCTCAGCCTCGCGTGAATGTTCTCTCTCTCTCTCTTTCTTCTTCTTCTTCTTCATCGTCTCTTCCTTCTTCCTCTTTGCCTTTTCCCTTTTTACCCTGTACAATTCTCTCGATTATGTTCAATCCTCTGTTCTGTGTTCTGTGTTCTGTGTTATGTTCTATCTATGTCTCTTCTTCCTTCATCCATCCTCTAATTTGAATACCACAGTCAGCAAAGCTGAAATAAGCCTTAACAGGTTCTTCTTCCTCTTTGCTTCGTTTTCCTCTCACTTTCAACTCTTCTCTTTGCTTTTCCTCTCCGTCAAGTTGACTTTTCCTGTCAAGGTATGCACTCTTTCACTCTTTCCTTCTTTCGCATTTTCTCTTTTTTCTCTTTTTCTCTTTTTTCTCTTTTTCTCTTTTCCCTTTGCAATATGTTTGTCGTACTTCCAACAGAGTCTCTTTCCTCCCTCACAACTTTAAGCAAAAATTCTCTCATCATGCAAAACATTTCGACACTTGTTCGCTTTTTTTCCCTTTGCTGGGAACTTCACATCGTTGCTAACTTATTTACACTCACTTTGCAATGTCTCTATTGCGAGGTAAATTCATTTTTAATGTCCATCTTTTGTAGCTACTGTTCTCATTTCACTCATATCCATGTAAATTTATGTTTATTTTGACTTTCATTCATGAAAACTGGCAGAAAGAGTACGTGAACAAGTACACAAGGTGGACTTTTTTTCTTCTCCTCTTGCCATCGATTGAACCGTTGTTCACTCACAACAGTCAGTCAGTTGTTAGACTGCTTGTCCATTCATCCGTTTACTCACTCATTCATTCATTCATCCACTCGACCATTTGACTATCGGTGTCTATTGGACTGTTGGACTATTTGACTATGTGACTGTTTAACCTGCCAGGCTATAGGTCACTGGGCATCATTTGACCCAAAAATGGCGGGCAAAAGGATAAAAGATGAAAAGATGAAAAGATGAAACGATGAAAAGATGAAACGATGAAACCAACATCGGTCAGGAAGGAACCATTTAGCAGTTTGAAATGTCTTTCTTCTCCCTTTTCTTCTGCCTTTTCGGTCCATTGTATTCTTTGTCCTCAGCGATTGCTCGAGTGGCAAGCAAGAGATGATCAAATGATAATAAGAGACAAGTACTTGGTGAGTCTGTCTCGTTGTTTGGTTGTTTAGTTGTTTGGTAGTTTAGTTGTTTGTTGTTTGGGTCTTTCATTCTTTCGTTCTTTCGCCCCTTCGTTCCTCCTTCATTCTTTCGTCATCACTTCCTGCCTGTGGACTTGTACTTTGTCGGGAATGAACTTGATTCTGCTCAAACATGGATAATTCGACCAGTCATTGACGAGTTTAAATCAGTCAAACTGGTCACAGGCAAAAGTAAAATTGGATGAGAACTGTTCTAACACGTCAGTGGGAATCGGCCATGTGTAATTTTGATGTTGGTGGTGAAAGATGAATCCATCCCCTCTCACTGCTTTTTCATACTTGCTACTTTCTTAGTACATCTTGTTAGGTAAACTTTTATATCTTGTTCGTGAAAAGCTGAACATGTGTATACTTTTGTACTTGTGTACTTGTTTAGTTGTTTAGTTGTGTAGTTGTGTGTGTGTGCAGATGCATGTCTATATCTACTCTTCGTGAAAGATGACTGCTGAAATTCCCTCACTTTGTCTCTCGGTCCGCCAGTCTGACGATTGCAAGAGCAGAGAGTGAAAGAGAAGAAAAAAAAACGTAGAAAAAGCGAAAACTCAGTATGGTAGCGAATGAATTCAATAGACCTTAGGAAATAAAGAATAATAGTCACATGTTTCAATCAAATTACCCCACAATTAATAGCCGAGGACAATAGGCAAAATATCCACATCCATTGGACATCGGAGAAGCACTAAAAGTGAGCATTCGTGATTTAGTGAAGAGTAAGTACTGTATATAACGCAAAAGTACTGAAAGAGAAAAAGAGGAGAAAGAGAGAACAAAAGCAATGGCATCAGTGGTGGTGCTTTCGTTGAAAGGCTTTTTATTAGATTAGAACTCGACGTTGGTTCTGACTCTGGCTCTTTTTCTCTTTTCTCTTTTCTCTTTCTCTCTCTCTCTCTCTCTCTCTCTCTCTCTCTCTCTCTCTCTCTCTCTTTTTTTTTTCTCCTGTTCTTCTTCTCTCATGCAGCATCCGTCTCATCCTCATTTTCTTTTTCTTTCTCTTCATCCTGACTGTGTGAGAACTGCGAACTGTTTTCTCCTGTTCCCGACTGGAGCAGGAGACAAGGAGACAAGGAGAATGAGAGAGAAGAAGAGAGAAAAGGAGAAAAAGCAGAGAAGGAGGGTCCGTAGTCAATTGCATCCCGGTCATGTGATGAGGATAACTTGTGCCCGTTTTTCTCTCTTTCTCTCTTTCTCCATGTCTCTCACTTTGCCAGTCTCTCTCTGTGCTTTTGGCTTTTGGGTGCCCCTGTGCGGTATCTGGAGGACTGAAGGACCGAAGGACTGAAGAACTGAAGAACTAGAGGACAGGAGAATACACGACTCCAACCTTCCGTGCACTGGCCATTGAGCATGGAGCATTCACAGTCCACAGTTCACAGTCAACTTCCAACATTCAACATAACACACACAATATACAACATACACCATTCACCATACACATACAGCACTCAACACTGTCCATTCGCCTGCGCCACTTTTTCCATTCTCGCATTCTCATCTCTAATGCCGATTCAGCTAAAGTCACTGGCAGTCAAAAGAATGAGAAGAATCACAAGGACAAAGGCAACAGACACAGGACAATCGAGAAATCGTATTAGCCATTGCACGAGCCATGGACGTTCTCATCATCGATGGTGACGATCATCATTTAATTTCATCCGATCCGCTTGCACTAACGCAACCAAAGAGACGCCCAGTTTGCCCGTTAAATGTTCTCCCTCTCTTTCAGCTTTCAGCTTTCTCTCTCTCTCCACTCTCTATTTCGTTTCTTCTCTCTTTCTTTCACTCACTACCTCAAACCGTTCGAATTTTGTCTCCTGTTTTTGACGTTGACTTTTTGACTCCTCCTTTCACGAGCTCGATTTCTCATCTTGCAAACAGCAGTACTGGTCTTTCCTTATGATTTTCCCCTGTTGGTCCTCTGTTGGACTCGTTATCCTTTATCCTTTTCTCTTTTTTTTCTTTCTCTTATTCTCTTTCGTTCTCTTTCGTTCTTTCTTTCAATCTCTCCTGCTCCAACTGACCGGATGTCCGCTCTTGGGCATTAGATCGAATGTGTATACCTTTTAGATCGAAACGATATACCAGTCATTTTCCTTCACTATTTCAATGTCAATGTGACTTTGTGACTGTATGACTTTGTGTCTTTGTGTCTTTGTCTATGCCAGTGAATGTGTGTTTGTGTGTCTCCATGTTTCTATTCATTTGTCCGTTTGTACCAAGGAAAGAGGACAGAACCAATGCGAGTAACTGTATTAGGAACATTGTTCTGATATTCGTGTGTATATGTGTGTCTATGTGTCTGTGTGTCTGTGTGTCTTGGTGGATGTTCTTTTTGCCCTTTGTCCGGTCGAGGGGGCTGGCACATTCAAGTCCAACAACAAGACACAACATTCGAGTGCCCGAGTGACTTGACTCGCCTATCGCCATTGTCTGGTGGATGGATGAGGTAAACGTCATCCACTTTTTTGGCCATTTTTTTCTTTTACTCGTTGAGTAAAGTTGTCTCTGCAATCTTCAATGGCAGGAAGAAAGGGGACGAAATACTCCTAAAAGTCCAAAGAGTGGATCAATGGTCCAAATGGTAAAATGGCAAAAGGAGAGCGAAGGAAAGAAGGAAAGAATGAGAGGTTGAGTCATTGAACATTGATTTAGGCATTGACGTCGGTGGTTAATGTTGGCCCGTGTCCCAGACCGAGAAAAAAGAAAAAGAAAAGAGAAGCAGAAAAGGAGGAAAAGGAGGAAAAGGAGGAAAAGGAGGAAAAGGAGGAAAAGGAGGAAAAGGATCGTCAGAATGGACCTCTTGACATGAAAAGGACACTGGCAAAGAGAAAGAGAAGAGAGAGTGAAGAGAGCAAAAGAGAAAACACAGTCTCTTCAATTCAGGATGCAGGGAAAGAGGAACAGCAGGAACAGCAGGAAAAGCCGGAAGTGGAGGGAAGAACGGAGGTGCATAGATGCACTGCTACTGATGTTGATGGAGGCCACTTTGCCTTTTCTGTATCTTTTCCTATTTGTGAGTCTCTTTCTATTCTTTTCTCTGTCTCTTTCTCTGTATTTTTCTCTTTTTCTCTCGTTTTTTTCTCTTTCTTTCTTTCTTGAACATCGAGGTGCAACACAGTCTCCCTTCCACATCGTGTCTATGTTGTCTTGTGTTGTGTTGTGTTGTACACTTCACTGTTCACAGTTGGCCTTTATTATAATAAAGGATGGAGAATGGATGATGGGCATCATCAAGGCCCTAACCCTTAGCTGCAATTGGACTGTGGCTTGTTTCCCTCGTTTTTCTCTTGACAACGATTCAAACATTCACTGAGACATGCAATGATGAAGAGGATGAAGAGGATGCAGAGGATGAAGGGGACACACACACAAGTATACAAGTAGAATGGTAGAATAGTACAAGGGCAGAAGAAGAATAAAGAGGGAATAAATGTGCATCTGTACCCCGTGATTCGGTGTGTGAATCACTTTTCTTTTCCCTCTATTTTGCTTCTCTTTTGCCTGTGTCTGACCATCGGTCGTGTCTTTTCATACACAAAAAAAAGAGAAAAGAGAGAAGCGGATGCAGATGATGAGTAGAGAAGGAAGAAAGTCACTTTTACTCAATGAATGAATATGACTTTCGGGTGACACACAAGGGCTAAGTGAGCACAGAGAATCACATCTACTACGACTACTACTGCTTCTACTGCTACTTCTTCTACTTGTACTGTACAAGGACACAAGGACACAACGAGTAGACAACTATACAACAACCGTACAACCGTACAAGCATACAACCGTACACGCGGACTCAAACTGTACTGAATAATCAGCAGTACAGAATGTTCTAAGTGTTCACAATGTTCACAGTGTTCACAGTGTCTCTTTGGCCAAGAGTCAGCAGGAGAGAATCAAAAAGAAAGGAAAAACAGAAACAGAACAAGGATCTGAACATTAACTCGAGCGAATCGATGCAGTTGTAGGATGACGGATTCACAGGAAAAGAACCGTCCAGTTCTCTTCTCTTCTCCCGTTCTATCGTTCTTTCCTTCTATCGTTCTTTATTTCTACTTCTCTTTCTCTCCTCTTTTCTTTGCTTGTGCCTTGTCCACTGAATTTGCTGACGATACGACACACGGCCAGTTTGTCCTGTGTGTTGTCCTTTTTCTTTCTTTTGGTTCTTTTGGTTCTTTTCTTTCTTTTTCTCTTTCTTTCTTCCTTTGCCTGTTCTTCTTCATCCTCAACTTTATGAATTACTTTTTGCCCCTGTACTTTAGCGTATGAGATGTCTCTTGCTTTGTGTCTTCTTGTCTTTTCTCTCTGTCTCCGTGTCTCAGTGTTTCTTTCTTTCTCTTTCTTTCTTGTATTTCTTTATTTCCCTCTCTCACTTTCTCCCTTTCTCGACTGGCCTGTCTTCTCCTGTCAGCAAGACTTTTTCTCTCTTTCCTCTCTTTTCCTCTCTCTTTTCCTCTCTCTTCCTCCCGAGTTACTTCTCGCTTCACTTTGTCATTCACTTTTATACTTTGATCTAAATAAAACAAGTGTAACAGCAAATGCATCGCTGGTTAAAGCAGCGCCAATTGAACGAGCAAGGACAAGTGAGAGAAGGTTGAACGTTCGATCTTCACTTCTTTATTTCTCTCTGTACTTTTCTGTACTTTTATTCTCTTTTTCTGTGTACTTGTGTGTGATGGTACTTTCTCTCTTTCCTCAGATCCATTCTCAATGTTCAGCTCTCAATGTGAATGTTCACTTTACCACCGCAAAATAACCGCGTTAAACATACAAAGCGACGTTGCATCGTTGCTCTTATTCTTGTCCATTTGCTTGCCGTGCCATTTCTTTCCATTTCTTTCCATTTCTTTTCCTTTATTCTGTTTTCTCCTCTCCTGCTGTTTGCAACTTACTTGCAGTACTTAAAATCTGGCTAAACCCTCAGCGACTTTTTCTTTTCTCTCTCTCTTTCTCTCTCTTTCTCTCTCTTACTGCTCATGGTAAAAATGAACAAGTTTAGTGGAGTAGTCCGCATACAGAAAGAAGAGAGAAAGAGAAAAAGTAAAAGAGAGAGAGTATTTTTTCTTTTATTTCTACAAGTCAACTTCTCTCTCTTAACTTTACTTACTCTTAAGTCAAGTCTTTTCGGGCAATCATTTGTACAGTTCTTCCTGCAAGTGGTCCCAATGAATCATCTGTCCTTCCTGTCAGAACTGTTCTAGAACTGTTCACTTGCTTTTTTTCTCCTTCTTTTCATTCTCCCTGTGTGTGTTCTCCCTGTGTATCCTTGATTTCCTTTTGCCTTACTGTTTCTCATCTTGCGACTGAGTTTTTCCTTCTTATTCTTTTTCTCTTTCTCTCTTTTTCTCTTTTTCTTTTCGTGTATGTGTTTCCTTCCCCCACATCATTCATACCAAGTCCAATACGAGGTTGCTCCTTCCAAGACCAATCTGACTTTTCCTTACTTTCTGACTTTGTGACTTTGTGACTTTCTCATTCTCTCATACTTTCTTATTCTTTCTTACTTTACTCGATTTCACTTCTTCCCTCCTCTATTTGTTACTGTATTATTTGTTACCCTTTGAACAGCTACGGACAGAATTGCATTAGGCAAAGGTCCAAATGTGCCCTTTTGTCATGAGCTCACCTTTCACTTTAAATTAATTTTCATATAAACACACCAAACTGCACAATGCCATTTGACTTGTGGGTCTGGTCTTGACTTGTGTGCTTCGTTCTAACTCGTACTCACTCGTAACGCTCTGTCTCACTCGATGCAGCTGAGTCACTTCTTTACTTCGTTCACTTCTTTTACTTGCAAGTTCTTTCACCTTTCATCGACGTCTCAATTTCTCAGTGTTTGTTCTAATGCTCGGCTTTTGCCACGTTCACAATTTACCATTTATCCCAATCGCTGTGTTTGGTTGCTCCCGCATCCTCGGCTTTTCGACTTTTTTGACTTTTTCTCTTTTTCTCTTCTTCTCACCTTCTCACCTCGGCCATTCAGGCATTGCGACAACCTTCTCTTCCTCTTTCATTGACTCTCTTTCAAAAAAGTCAAACGGGTTAACAGGAGCAACTTTGTATCCCTGACTTTTATATAAGTTGATTCACTCCTACGCTTCAGTTGATATTTTTAGCCTTTGCAGTCTCCTGTGCAGTTTCGGCTTCATTGGGGTGTAAAAAGTATTTCATTGTACACAAGTGACGCAAATAAGCGGCAAAAAAGTTGGGATAAACATTTCTCTTAATCATCAGGCGGGTCGAATCATTTTCACATAACCTAATCGCGCATCAACTTGTGCAATTAAACCTCCGTCTCTCAATTGCTTGACTGGTCGACTGGTTCATTGGTTCATCGGTTCGTTGCTTCATTGGTCCTTGCTTTACTACCAGTGTACCTTTGAAAACAAGTATTTTCCGTCACTCGTGCAATTGATGACGAGGAATCCAATTTGCCCAATCCAATTGGTGTGTTGATGAATGGTCGTTCCTTTTTACTCACACTTACGGTAATACTGAGTCTCTTCAGTCCTTTCAGTCTCTTCAGTGTTCACTTGGTCAGTCGGTCACTTGATCACTGACTCACTCAATTACTGACTCACCTGAACATCGACCAGTGAATGATGAAGCCTTCGGAGTATCTTTGTTTTTCTTGTTCTTTTTTCTGTTTTTCTCTTTTTCTCTTTTTCTTGGATTTAGTTCCTTCAGTTCGCTCAGTGCCTTCAGTACCTTTAGTACCTTTATTGCAGACCTCTTATTCTCACAGCGAGCCGATGAACCTGCTAAGTACACAGATTGCAGGGACACTTTATTAGTGCAAATGTTTAGATTCAACCCAATGGCTGGAACAAAAATCACACACCAATGGCACTTTCAATGCTCATACTCACCAGTCGCCACATGTGCCTTGCAAGTGGTGAATCATGATTGACCAGTGGTCAGTCACCACTATGTTGTTTTGTCCTTGGTGTTTGTATGTATGTTTGTGTGTGTGTGTGTTTGTGTATTGGTTAGTGGGTGTGCAGAGAATAAAGGACATTCGGTAAAGTTAGTAGCCAATGGACGTGTGCACACCTTGTCTCTTTGAGAATATATTGCCATTTACTGTTTACTGCCTGCTAGTGAGAGCGAGTGTTATGCTGAGAATCGAACAATCAGTAGAATCAGTAGAATCAGTAGAATCAGAGGATCAGACAATCATAGAATCACAGAATCACAGAATCTGAGAATCGGCCGATTGGTGATGGCGACTGAAGGAACCAGAGGAATCTGAGGAATTGTACACATACTGACATTCCTCAGAGTAAGTCTTATCCTTCGATTAGCCTTCCAAGTGAACTTGTGATTCTCTACTCATGTGAACTAAACTAAACTACTGCTGTTTCACTTATACTTGTTTTTTCTCCTTCTCTACACCCAAAATCTTTCTCTTTATTTCTCTCTCTCTCTCTCTGTTCTGTTCTGTTCTATTCTATTCTATTCTTGTTCTCCTTTTTTTCTCCTTTTTTCCTTCTTTGCCTTTTCTATCCGTGTAAGTGAAGTCAGAAAAAATGAACCTTTGATTTGACAGTGTGTGTGTGCATGAATAAGCTGATGTCAGTTGAGTTACATTCAACCTTGCCATAGAAAAGCCATGACAAAAGACGGGGAATGAACTAAACATACCAGTCTTTTCTTCAACTCAACTCGAGGTCGACTTTGATTCACTTGAGGTTGTTATGTTGCATTGTTGTTCCTCTCTTCTTTGATGGGACATTTTAGGGAAAAAACAAATGGTCCTTCATTGCACCCTTCATCCTTTCAGTCGGTGTTCTCTTGTTCTCTTGTTGTTCTCTTGTTGTTCTCTTGCTCTGTTGCTCTGTTGCTGCGAATGAGTTGCCTGTCGAGTCAAAGTGTCGATCTTTTGATGTTTTCTCCTTCTAATGTCGTGATGTTGTGATGTACCGATGTGTGGATATGTACATGTGAACGTGTATATGTGTCCTGCAAGTCGATGTTAGATGATGCCAATGGATTCCAATAGATGCCTTGGCAATAGAGAGGAAAATCAATGACCCTTTGATCCAGTCTACTTTTCTTTTGCGAATGACAAGTCACAGTTGTTACACTTAAATGCACATGCAATGCACTCATTTTCAGGGTTGCAGGAGTAAGAAACCTTCACTCTTGACTTACTCTTGGACTTGACAATCGATTCACATCTCTCACCAGTCACCGTGCAGGACACGTCAAAGTACCAACTTGCACGTTGTATCAACGTATTGGACATTGTACGTTCTACGTTCTACTTTCTACGTTCTATGTTCTACGTTTGACAATCAACAATCGAATGATATCAACAGTCACCGTTTGACCTGTCGCGGCAAGTCATATGAGTTAGAAAACACAACAGATACGACAGTGACAATGATACATGTTTCTTTATCCATTGTCAATGAAGGGGCGAATGAATGAAGGAACGAACCTTGTCAAGGTCCATTTTCACATCCTTACACTTTCACACATTCATACTCTGGCACTCTCACATTCTCTTCTTGCCACTTTTCACCCTTACACTTTACCAGCCAGTGAGTTTCTCACTTCCCACTATTGTCCATTTAACCGAGCAAATGGGTCACTTGGTCGTCATTGCAATGCCATCGCTATTACATCACAACACCCTGTGTATTTGCATGGACATGCATGCACTTGCGATCTCTCTATGTTCATGTGTTCATGTGTGTGTGTGTGTGTGTGTGTGTGTGTGTGTGTGTGTGTGTGTGTGTGTGTGTGTGTGTGTGTGTGTGTTGATCTGTTGTTGAATTCACCGGTGTCGTGTACATAAATACACAAATACACACGCTTAAATGTGTATGTGACATGTGAATACATTGGTTTACCAATTCACCAGCATTGATGGAGAAGTTTGATGCTAGTGCAGCCAACAGCCAACAACCAACAGTGAAAGAGGAAGAGAGAGAGAAAGGCACGGACAGAAGGGACAAAGGAATCTGAAAGAATCGAGGGAATAAAGAAATAAAGAAGAAAAGGAAAAGGCAAAAAAAAGAGAGAAAAGAAGAAGAGAAAAAAAAGAACTTTCCATGTCTCTGTGTCCATTGAAAAGGTGAGGTGTGTTTGAGCGAGTGTGAACTGGTTCATTGACAATTGGCTGATGCAACACCGGTTATTGCATGCACCCAGTCTATTGATGTGAAAAAGAAAAGAGACAAACTGTGAAGAATCAGCGTCCAGCGGTGAAGACTGTTGGTGTGATGGTTGTGTCTGCCATCGTCTAAGGATGCTTCCAAGGATAGTTCTGAGGATAGTTCTGAGGATACTTTCATTCTCCTTTTTCCTTCTTCGCTCTTCGCTCGTCATTCGCCTTTTTCCATTCTCAATTCTCCATTCACTTTTCTCCCTTTCTACGAGGATGCTGTAACTTGTGTGTCCTTGATGACGTCTTTTACTTCAATTGAATGTCATTTGCCCTCGCATCCTTGTTGGCCACTTTATTTATTTTCTCACTGACTTTACTGACTCTGCTGCTGGCTTGGTTGGTTGGTTGGTTGGTGAAGACTCTTTTTTTCAAATGAGAGTCTTTTGTGAAGGAGGTCTTTGTTCAACGTCCGATGTCCATTTTCCATCATCTATGGTGCATTGTCTCTCTCTCTCTCTTTTCTTTTCTTTTCTCTTCTTTTCTCCTCTTTCCGTAAGGTGATGATGTTGATGTTGGTGATGTTGCAATAAGAAGAAAAAAGTGAACTACTTATCCTCGGACCAGATTAAGTTATTTTTTGTCGTATTTTTCTCCTGCTGGCTCCTTCTTTTGTGTTTGTTCTGTTCTGTTCTTTGCCTGTTCTCTTCTGGTTTGGTCTTTGTCTTTGTCTTTGTCTTTGTCTGTCCTCCTGTTTGATGGGCCGTTCAGTGAATTCAGTGAGTTCAGTAAATTTAGTGAGTGACTGTGTCTCACTTTTACTCTTATTTTCTCTCTCTCACTCTTACTGGCCCAGTGGACATTGAACATTGGACAGGAACAGGCAGAGAAGAGGAATAGAATGAAGGAAAGAAGGAAAGAACGAGAAATCGAGAGAAAAGAAGTAAAAGAAGTGAAAGAAGGAATAAAAGGAAAAAGAAGAAAGATCACACGGTGAGTCCAGTCAGTGAGTCAAATGACTCAGGCAGCAGAAAAAGGAAAAGACAAGTACACAAGTGCACAAAGAGAAGTCGACTGTTACTGACTTTGATTGTGGCACCAGCTGGGTGATCCAATGGCTAGACCTGGTGTTTAATTAAGCAGCAGAGAAGCCAGGGCAGAGGAAGAGAATGGCAAATGTGTTTGATGCCCCAATCATTTTTCACAAGCATTTACTTTCACCCTCCTCCCTTGGAACTTTTCGAACTCTGCCATTGTGTTGGGCGACTGTACGACTGTTCGAGTCAACGAGTCAACCAGTCAACGAGCCTGAGAGAGTCAACCTACGTGAATGTATGTGTGTGTGTGTGTGTGCAAGTACACAAATGTTCTTTTCCTTCTCTTCTCTTTTCTCTTCCACTTTGTCTGCTTTACTTCTCAGTGCAATTTAATTAATTCGGTAGAATGTTGGTTCAAAGATGCGCTTATGAGTAGAGATGATGACCAGTATCATCATCATAACGCCAAACGCACTGTGTGTACATGTGCCTCTTTGTATGTGGATGAGAAGGTAATTTTATTCTCCTTTGTATCTGCAGCGATGCAGCCTCAAACTGCAGGAGTTCACACAGCAGACCAGAACAGACCAAAGGAGAACAGAACTAAACTAAACTGAACTAAATTGAAGAGAAGAGAAGAGAAGAGAAGGAAAGAGAACAGAACAGACCGACATACACTTCTAAAAGATGTCCACAGCAAACAAAGCAACAAGACAGGCACAGGACAAATGCACTATGTGTGTACATCTTTGTGTGTGTCCACGTCAGGTCATTATTGGACGTAAATGAACGATCCACCCTCCAACCGAATATTAGTTCTTTAGCTTGAACTAATGTTCGGGTTAGAGGTTACAAAATGCAGACAGTAATGAGCGAGATGAACTATTTCAGCTGCTTTCTTTGCCTTTGAATTTTGCTCATTTACTCTCTACTCATTTACTCATTTATTGTTGTCGTTGTTCTTGTTGTTCGGTGCGAAAAGTCATCCTATTCTTCTGTTCTTCTGTTTTACTCGTTTGCTGTTATACTTTTGTACTGTTGTACTGTTGTTCCACTGAGGTCCTGCTCATAGAATAGTGAGCACTGAACAGTAAACAGCGAACAGTGAATAGTCAACTTGTTCCATCTTCCTTGTTTTTCGGTGAGACAGTGTTGTGAGATGTTGTGATGTTGTGACGTCGTGATGTTTTGGTGTGTAGGCCTATTTGCGTTGACTATTACACACTATTATTCGCTCTCAGTGGTCACAATTTGAATATACACTCGTGAATGACTTGAATGACTTGAATAACTTTTCCTGTGTCAGGTGCATACGTCACCTTAGTTATTTATATATATACCGATGAATCCTTTGTGACTTATGCCATTGTTCCACTTTTATTTTTCTCTCTTTCTCTTTCTCTTTCTCTTTCTCTTTCTCTTTCTCTTTCTCTGCTTTACTGAATTTTCTGTTTCCTCTTTCCTCTTTCCTCTTTCACCTCTTTTATTCACCTCTTCTCTGTTCTGTTCTGTTCTATTCTTTTGCCTACTCTCAGTGCTTTTATTTCACCATCTAAACAATTCTACAATTGTCAAGTTTGTAATTTGAATAGTGATTTAGTGAGACAATTTTTCTTTTCTCTCCCTCTCTACCTCTCACCCTCTCACCCTACAGGACTCACGAGATGGCAAAGCGTAATGAATAAGGTGTCAGCGACGGGTAAGGAAAACGAAACTCTTTACTTTACTTTGCTTTCTCAATATACTTCTCCACTACATTTGACTGTGACTTTGCATTCTCCACTTTGCAAAGTTGGGCACAGTGATTCTGTGATTCTGTGATTCTGTTATTCTGTTATTCTGTTATTCTGTTATTCTGTTATTCCATTAGAACTATTAACTGTGATCCTCCGTGCAATGTACCACCAGCTTCATTCTCTTGACTCTTCAGTCCACAGGCTGCAACTTGGCAGCTCAAACTCTCAACCCTTTAACTGATTTTACAGCTCTCCTCATTTACCCCTCTCATTCTTTCTTCTTCTTCTTCTTCTTCTTCTTCTTCAATCCTCTTCTATCCTCATCGCTCTTTTATATGTGTGCTGTCTGTTCAGTCTGTTCAATTTAGCCAAATTCACCAGGTGTTACAAGGTGTTACTAGGTGTATTCGTGTATATCTGTACGTTCATTTGACATCGTTAGAACATTGCTCTAACATCGCTAGACTTGGGTATTTTTCTCTGTTTTCTCAATTTGCTCTATTTCATTTGCCCTTGGTTCTTTCTTTCTTTCCTTCTTTCTGCTTTTTCCCTTTCCTTGTCTTATATTCTCCTGAGTTCTCCTGAGTTTTTCTTTTACTCGGTGGATGAACTAATTGTACGCCTGGTGCAGAGACAGCAGAGACAGCAGAGACAGCAGAAACAGCCAAGAAAGAAAGACAAAGGCAGACAGAGAGAAATAAAAGACCCTGAGACAAGGTACGCTTTGAAAAAGAAAGATTCACTTAGCACTCGAGTTGTTTCTTTTTGTACTTTTATCTACTTTTTCCACTTTTTCCACTTTTTTTCTACTTTTTCCTTTTCGCTGGCCTCCATTTCCGTAATGGTACACTCGACAAGTCGACAAGGTATCTCATAGGTAAAGATACTCCCTCAAATGACAAGTTAAGTATACACTTAGGAGGATAAATGTGAGCGCAAGATGAATACCAGTTGGATTGCAAGCGAGTGAGCCAACTGACTGAACTTACTGAACAGACTGAACAATCTGAACAATCTGAACAAACGCAACTCAAGTTAACTGATTCAACTGAAAAATAAGTTTCAAAGGAAAAGATGAGAAGACCATTTCATAGGAAAAGAGTACACATTTATGTTATTTTTATATGGATGGATGGAAAAAATAACCTCTGACAATCGTGAGCCAGGTGAACAAAAGGTTCTAATCAAGTGGACCAGCACTCGTATTGTTTCCAGTGAATCACATCGTCAGACAAGAAAGAGAAAAAGACTCAAAGACTGAGAAAAGACAGCAGGAAAAAAGAGTAAAAGAAAGTGAAAGAAAGTAAAAAAAGAAGACAAAAGGAAAAAAGAAAAAGAAAATGAAAAGACTCTCTCCCTAATAGCAGGAGAAAGACAGCAGTAATGATGGTGATGATCAAGACAATGACTCAACCTGTTCTTTTTCTTTTCTTTCCTTCTCTTTCCTTCTCTTTCATTCTCTTCTCTTCTCTTTTATTTTCTTCTTTCCCTTCATGGGCAAACTTTTCTAATGTTCTCTTTTCTCTTCTTTTCTCTTCTCGTGTATTTTCTTCTCATTCACTCGAGCTCATCTCATTTGACTGCATCTTTCTCTCTCACTGCATCCTTCTTTTCTCTTCTAAAAGTTAACTTTAATTAAGTTAAGCGTAAAAGTGATTTCAATTCGTAAAGTAAGTGACTCAAGTAACTACCAGAAAAGTAAGAAGTAAAATGCTTGCACGGTGAGCATTTCACAAAGACACTGGCTGACTGGGTGACTCATTTCGTGAGTCAGCGACACAAGGACAACTGACAGAACAGGCAGAACTGGCAGAACTGGTAGAATGGAAAGAAAGGGCAAAAAAAAGACCATGGAAACAGCCAACAGGCCAAAAAAGGGCAAATAGATCAAGTGTGTTAAATTGGACTGAGATGCTCATCTGAGGGACAACGAGGAAGAGAGAGAATAAAGGGAAGAAAGAATAGGACCAAGTGTCAACAGGATGCATAAACAGTGAGAGGGAAAGATGGAGAGAGATGGAGAGGAAGAGCAGGATGCAGGATGCAGGACACTAACACTCATCGGCAGGAGCAGATTAAAGTGAGCCTGGGAAGGAGTAAAACAATCTTCCAGAGAGTAGTACATTGAGTGTTAGCGTTATTGTTATTTAGTTACTTGGCACTTGTCAGTCTTTTCCTTCGATAAGGAAATGACTCACTAACATTTCTCAACAAGCAGCAACTTGAGACAAAAAGATCCATTCGCTTCATTCTTCTTTCTTCTTCATTCTCTGTCTTTTCTCATCCTCAGGGTTGTGAAGGTTGTGAGGGTTGCGAATGATGTGGATTGATGTGAGCGATAGTTACCGTTAGTTCGCCGGGTGTGTCACTGAATCCACTCAATGGACTGACACTGTGTGTGTCCAATTATCGCTTCACCTCTCTTTTGTCTTTTGTCTTTGGTGTATTTTGTGTAGCTTCTTTTCTATGTGTTCGTGCAACTCACCTCACACTAACGTTCTAATGATTAATTGACACTACTCGTCACCCTTCACTTGTCCTCTCTCTCTTTCTTCTCTTTCTTCTCTTTCTTCTCTTTCTTCTCTTTCTTCTCTTTCTTTGGGCTTCCTCTTCTTCCTCACATCTTCTTGCTACCTAAATTTTGTCCCTGCTCTTTTTTGGGAACACTCATCAACTTGATTGTGATTCTTGAGGCTGTTCTAAATAACAGCCAAGGAAAAGTGAAGAAGTTGCCTCTTTGCAGTCGTGTCGTTCCATCATTTTTATTAGACTGCATCACTTGAGCCAATCAAGGAGTGAAGAAGTTTAGTTAGATCAAACACTTTGACTCATTGACACTGTATCCTCTCTCCTCTCTCTCTTTCCTCTGCTTCATCTTCACATCTTTGCTTCTTTCCTCATCCTAAGGATCCAGATGAAAGATGCAACGATGAACCTTACCCATAGCTCAGGCAAGGTACAGAAGGGATGTTGATGATGAAAATGATGAGGATGATGAGGATGATGAGGGTGACTTTGGTGCCCTGGTGATGGTGATTACCCAGTCATGGAAGACCTTTGCATTCACTGATGAAATTGTGACTTGCATCATTTGCAAAAGTTGCATCACACATCGCTTAAATTGACGCACACCGAAGTCAACTGTAATTATTTAATGGCGCACTTGACTCAACTGTCTCTTTTATCCTTTATCTGTGACCCTTCTCTTGACTTCTCTTGACTTTTCGACTTCTCTTTACTCTTCTCTTTACTCTCTGTACTCTTTCCTTGTCCTTTCTCTCTCCTCTTTCCTCTTTTCTCTTTCCTCTCTTCTCATTCATCTGTCCTGCATCTCTTTCATCTCTTTTATCTCTTTCATCTCTCTCTCTCTCTCTCTCTCTCTCTCTCATCTGTCCTTCATCATCATTTTCTTCCTCTCACTTTAACCCTTTTCTTTCCATTATTAGCACTTTACCCGGCTGACGGTTTCAGCGACAAGTAAAGACAAAAAGTTCACGAAAATACATTTGTTAAATGTGTGCATTAACAATCAATATTTCATTTTGTATCGAATCACTTAAAGATTGTTTTAGTTGTTTCAATTGTTTTACTTTGACTCGTTAAGTTTATCTTGAAAAACCGGTGCATGTTGAATGTTGTGCTGCAATGTTCTGCTGATGAGAAAAATGAGGAGAAATCTTCTATTTTGGAAATCTGTGTCTTTGTCTCCTTGTTTCCTTTTTTTCCTTTTTTTCCTTTTTTTCCTTCTTTTTCACTTACATTTTAACATTTTCACATTTTCACATTTGCCGTTGATAAGTCAGAGTGTGTCTGGTGCTTTTTTCCTCTCTATTGCTCTCGCCAAAATCAACGTTTCACCATGTTGACAAGTGAAGCAAATGTTAATTTGTCAAATGGTTGACTTAGTCGAGTGTATCAATTTAATTTCAACTTATGCAAATTCGCGGAGGAGACTCACACACACACAGAGACACTCGTAGTGTCAGTCTCACACACTGGTTCAAAGAGATTGAGACAAAGGGAGACAAAGAGAATGAAAAAGAATGAAAAAGAAGGAAGAAGAAGGAAAAAGAAAGGATAAAGACAAAAAGGAACCAATTGTCTGCTATAAGTTGTATGAGTTGTATCTGTTATTTCTGTTATTTCTGTTATTTCTGTTGTATCTTTCATATCTTGTCACGAGGTCAAAAGTAGAAAAATTACTTATGAATTTTCTCCTTGGACTGGCTTCGCTTCGCCTCATTCGCACATTTTGCTTATTACGTCACATTTAAAGCCATAAAGAGGACAACTACAACTGTAGAAAAGGAGACAAGTAAGAAAGTGGGAGAATTACAACAACTACAAAGCAGAAAGAGTAGAGAAGAGAAGAGAAAGACTTTGGCGAAAGGAACTTTTACTTTTACTTTAACTCACAAGTTAAATGTCTGTATGTGCCTTTGTGTTCACATGAATAAGTATGACTTTGTATCTGATGCTGATGCTTATGCTTGTCCTTGTTCTTCAGCTTATGCTGATGTTTCATCCTCCTTTTGTGACTGTTTGTCGGGCCTGATTTTTTAATTGCCTAATAGCTTGTCGAGGTGAAAAGCACAAGGCATTTCATGTCATAACTCGCATCCTCGTGCAACCAAGTGGGGGATAAACGTAAGATGAGACATTGACAAAGTTAAGTGCAACCAGCTGAAGATGAGGAGAGAGGAGGGAAGGATGAGAGAGAGAGAGAGAGAGAGTGAGAGAGTGAGACAAAGTGAAATAAAGAGAGAAATAAAGAGAGAAATAAAGAGAGAAATAAAGAGAGAAATAAAGAGCGAAAAAGAGAAACAAGAGAGAAATAAAGAGAGAAGAGGATGAGCAGGATAAAGAGGATGAGAATGAGCATGAAAGAAAGGAACATTCAGGCACATTCAAGCACATTCAGGCAGGCAGTTTCATTCGATTAAAAAGGCGAAAGTTCACGACTTTCAGGACTTTTACTCTCTTTCTCTTTCTCTTTATCTCTTTGTCTCTTTTTCTTTTCCTCTTTTCATCTTTTCATCTTTTCATCTTTTCCTCTCTCTCTCTGCTCGCGAATCACACTCGAGCAAGTGTGTTTCTCTTTTGTCTGAATAAGTGAGGTTATCACTTGTTCTTCTGTATTTTTCTATTTCTCTATTTTTCTCTCTTGTGTTCTCTCTGTTCTCTCTGTTCTCTCTGTTCTTTCTCCGTCCTCTCTTTTCTCTATTTCACTTTTATTTTCGAGCCATTTGACTTTTCATTTGGGCCCCTTTCTGTCTCTTTCTGTCTCTTTCTCTCTCCTTTTATCCCTCTTTGTCTGTGCCTGTGAAGAAGCAGTTTTCTCTCTCTTTTTAAAAGGTGTAATGTCTCCATGTATCATATTCTCTTCTCTTTGCCTTCAGGTTCTTTTTCAGGTTTTTTTTGTCTTTTACTCACAATTTTACTTAACCTTCGCCTTTGCTGGTGTTTCTCTTTGTATTTGTCTGTTTCTTTCTTTTATTCCTCTCTCTTCTTCGCCTCCATTCATCTGTTCATCTCACTACTGTCTTTGTTTTCGCTTGATTTCTCTAGGCACATTTTATTTTGTTTCATTTCACATTTGCCTCTTCTCAAGTAGTAACCAGGTGGTCTCAGATTTGTTTCACTCGAAAAGAGTCACACAGGCAAAAAGAGAGAAAGCAATGAAAGGCAAAAGAAAAGGCTGAATAAAATGTACGGGGAAAATATCACCAAATGACTCTCATTGCCGCTTTGAAGCTTTGTACCCTCGCCAAATAGAAGTGAACATGATGTCTCTTCTTTTTATTTTTTCCTTTTTTCTTTTTTTCTTTTTTCCCTTCTCTTCTCTCTTTCCTTCTCTTCTCTCTTTCATTCTCTTCTCTCTTCCCTTCTCTGTGTACCATTGAATGGCAAATGTTCTAAATCTGCTCTATTTTTCTTCTTCTTGGCTGGAAATTTTCTTTTTTCATCGTATAATCAGCTTGAAGCAGGAGGTACAAGTTGAATTTACTGGTAACTGACTTTTCAACTTACCATTTGTAATAGAAGAAACTTTGCATGATGATGAAAAGAGCAAAACAGCGAAACAGCGAAACAGCAAAACACCAGTAAAAAAAAGAGGAGCAAATGGAATTACAATTTGACTACTTTTTTCATCTGTCTTTGCTCTTGCTGTGGCTGTTCTATCTGTTCACTCTGTTCTACCTTTGGCCGGTTTTTCCTCTTCATGTTCTTCATGTTCATCTTGTTCTCCCTAATCTTCTTCCTCTTCCTCTTCCTCTTTTTCTCCACTCACACAAACACTTGTCTGTGTGTATGCATACATCTGTATATATGTGTATACATCTCCCCGCGAGTCTCTCAACTTTCTCTTTCTTCCTTTTCCTTCTCTCGGCATTGAAAAAAGCAAAAAAAGCACCAATGAAATTTTCAACTGCTCAATTCGCAATAACAGCAGGGCCAACAAGTCGAATCGCAAATAGGGTGATTTATTCGCTCTTCTTTTTCTTCAGTTGAATTGGTGAATTCACTTCTTTCACTTATTTCACTTATTTCACTTGGTCCTGTTCTTTCGCCTTTTTCACTTGTTCATACTGCTGGTCAAGTAGACAAAGTAGACGGAACCAAGTGAAAAAGTGAAAAAAAGTACTGAGGAATCGAGAAGCCTACGCAAGTAAGCACTGTGATGAGCAAAGGCAAAAGCAGAACAGGGTAGAACTGGGTAGAACAGAGTATTGGGCAACAATACAACTTGCATGAACATTGAACAGGCCAAATGGAGAAGAGAAAAAAAAAACCTGTGCATTAAATTCGATTTATTTGCTAGTTCTGGTTACAGAGGATACTGCGAATCAAATGAAGGTGCTGGATGCACCTGCGACCACGTCACCTTGCTGCTATTATGCTGTTATGCTGTTCCATTGAGTCAGTGAGTCAGTGAGTATATATGAGTATATATCCTTACAAGCCATTTGCCTGTGGAATCAATCTCACAACTTGATGTACTGGATGCACTCGATATACTCGATGTACTCGACTTAGGTACACTTTCTCTCTTTTTTCTTTTCTCTTTTCTCTTTTCTCTTTTTTTCTCCTGCTTTGCTTTATGAAGGCCTCCTGTCCGACTGACTGTATCCAACTGCTCACCGTGTGACATGCGAGTACAACCTGACTTCTTTTACTTCTCCACAGCATTCAGGTTATTATTGGGGGAACACACTGTGCGACAATGTGAACTGCTTGTTGCAGTTTGAACAGTGCTACAACTGCTGCAGGTGATTGAATTCTCCTGTTCTAGGGTTCTGTGTTTCATTTTACTTGACTGCCCGCGAGGGTAGGGAGAGAGAAACAGAGAAACACACACAACGAGAGAATGAGAGAAAGAGAAAAAGAGAAAAAGAGATGCAGAGAAACAGGAACAGGCAAGAGGAAAAAGGAAAGAGGAAAAAGAATGCACTACAATTCATTTTGCTGCAAGACCGTTGGGCTGATGGATGATAGAACACAGTTCAATGGCATCCACGAGCCAAGTGTAGAGATGTCAAGTGGCAAGACAAGGTTTGTCAGGTTGTTCATTCGCTGCCAGGTGGTCCATCCCACCTGTCTGTCAAAAGGCACAGTTTCATCTACTTTTCTCCTTCTTTCTACTTGTCTACTGTGTCTTCTATTTCACTGTTCCAGTTCTGTGCTCTTTGCTCTCTTTGCTCTCTTCACTCTCTTCTCTTACTGTCTGTTCTTCATCCTCTGGCTGACTGAGCCTGTTTCACCCTGAGGGCAGATACATTCGGCTATTTACCTTGTCCTATATGTAGGAGTAAAGGTAAGCCTGTGATGGAGATACCTTTTTACTAGTTTACTAGTTTACTAGTCGAGTCTCCTCCTCCTCTGGACACCTGTTTACCTATGGTTGGTGAGTTTGTAACGCCTCATGAAGCAAGACTACTATTTTATTTATGTCAGTTACAATGGCTCATGCTACCGTGGTTACCTTGACTCTGCCTCTGGCTTCATCTTCTCCTCCTATTTTTGTCTGTTTTTTCCTCTTTTCTACTTTGCTGTACTTTACTGTTCTCTCTCTCTCTCTCTCTCTCTCTCTCTCCATCCCTGCATCTCTGCATCTCTCTGAATCTTTGCTGCCTTTTTTGCCTTTTCTCTTTTCCCCCGCTGCACCTTGGTCACTCAAGCGGTTCAGGTATCTGCCTGCCTGCAACATTATTCAAGTGAACATCCTGACACAAACACACAAACGCTCAAACACACAAGTACACAAGTACACATGCACTGACATAAAGAAGTCACCTTTTCGTGCTTCTTTCTTTCCGTTTTTTCCGTTTTTTTCCTTCTTTCCTTCTTTTTCCTGATTTGTTCTTCTGGTTGGCCCTTTTCCCCGTTCGTCCTTTTGCTTTCTTCTCCATTTGACCCTGGAGAATATTTTTTCCTCTTTGCTTGGTTGGAATTTATTTTATTCTTTTTACCAAGTCGTCTTCTTTCTTTCTCTCCTCCTCCTCTTCATCCTCTTCATCCTCTTCATCCTGTACATCGCACCTTGATGTGTACTTTTTTTCTTCTTTTTCCTTCTGTGTCTTTCGCTCTGTTATTTTATTGTTGCCCTCGTGGATGAATTTGCTTGTGTGATGTTTGTGTGATGCTTGTGTTCACATTGCAGCACTCGACGGACGCGCAAAGAAAGGACTCTTTGTGGTACATCTGAGAGCAGTACAAAGTACAAGGCAGTCAGAACATCCAGAACATCCAGAACAGGCTACAAGACAAACCCAAAAGAGAGGGAGAGAAACAAGTACAAGTAAAAGTAAAAGTAAAAGCAAAAGCACAGAGGAAAAAGCAAATGTTGTAAGGTTGAGGGCAGTAAAAGTCCCAGTTGTTGGTTGCATCAGTAAAAGCAATGCACTTGAACTCACTGATGCTCGCAAAGTCAATGGTACCTTTGGTTGAATTTGTGTCTCTGATGAGTCAATTGCTGTAGATGCGTACGTCAATCACGTATACCAGCAGTTGTTTCTTGTTTTTCTCTTTTTCTTTTTCTTTCTTTTTTTTCTTTCTATTTCTTCCTCCTTCTTTCTTCGTACACTTGTTCTGTCTCTTGTTCTTTTCTATTGACCTATTTATATCCCCTACTTCTTTCCCTGTTGATTTTGCAGGCAAACAACTGCAAATAGTAAAACACTGCAACACAAGTACAATTGTTCTCTTCTATTCTTTTGTGTTCTGAGATTTGACCTCGTGAGGTGTGTCTTGTTCTTGTTGTGTTCTCGTGTTTTTTCATCTTCTTCTGTCCTTGTGTCCTTTTACTTTTTCCACTTTATCCTTTTCTATTGTTTATCCTTGCTCGATGCAAGTGTGCAGCATTTGTCTGTGTGTGTGTCTGTTGTTGTTGTTGTTGTTGTTGTTCCTGGTGTCTGTGCACCCACAACATTCACAACACTCAGTACACTCAGTTCAGTCTGGCCGAAAGAGTCACCTAAAATGTTTTGGTTGTCCTCTTTTATTTTGGTCTCTCACTCTTTTTTCTTCCCCTCTCATGCCTGCATCGATCAGTAGGTACAACCATTGCAACATCTTCTACTCTTCTTTTCCGGTACTTGGGTAATGACACTTATTCTCCTATTCTCCTATTCTCTTATTCCCTTTTCTTATTCTCTTGTTTTCAGATGTTTTGCTATTTTGTAGGAATTATTTTTTTCTTTCCCTCTGTGTTTGTTTCTATTGCATTTCACTGCCTTGTATGCACTTGTTCCCTCGTTATGGGTAAATGGTACAACTGCTGGCAAAGTGTTCACAAACACACACACACACGAACACATAGAAATTCCCATTTTACCGAAAGGAAAAGGACAGAAGGGAAAAGTAAAGACTCGCACTTTCACTCGAATGGCATTTAATGTCAGTACACTTGTCACCTTGCAGTAATGAACAGGATTGCCACTCGTTACCCTCTTGATCACTAGGTCTACACTTAGTCAATGTGTGTCTTGTGTCTGTTTTGGTGTTGGGAAGATGTGACTGTTACACTGTTTCACTGTTTCACTGTAACATTGCTACACATTGCTACACATTACTGTATTGGTAGACTGTCTTCTACTCTGGAGACTTGTCCAAGTGCCTCGTGAACATGGGCAACATTGGCAACATGGGCAACATCGTCAACCTCGTCAACCTTACCAACCTCTAGAACATTTGGAGGAAGAGCACAAACCTTGCCAACCTCTCTAACCTCTCTAACATCTCTAACCTTTTCCCAACCTCACCAGCCTTGTCAAAGCGGTGGCGGCAAAAGTAAAAGCAACTCACCAATGAAATGGGATAAAGAAGAAGAAGAAGATGAAGGAAAAAAAGAGGCGAAATTTCCTCATTCTTTACCCTCACTGATTGAACCACTTGCGTGTACTACTGCTTAAGATGCTTTTGCTCTTCCTGCCGCATCCACTATTTCTACTCTCTCTCTCTCTCTCTCTCTCTCTCTCTCCTGTTTCTACTTGTTCTTGCTCTTGCTCTGTGCCTGTTCTACTGGTATTTTGTTCTCTCTTTTTTTTCCTTGTCAACTTGTTTTCCCAAGTGGTCGGTCATCAACAACCTGACCCATTGAATTGTCTTACCGTGTCATCATGTATCCTCGTATCTTTGTATCTTTGTGCTGAAAGAATTCTCGTATTTGCCTTGTTGTTAAAAAGAGCATCTCCAGGCCACCAGGACACACACTCAAGTGATGTTGAGTCGTTTCATGTGTCCTTTGTTGAGTCATTTGCCAAGCTACCAATGATACCGATGATAACAATGATGCTGATGATACTGATGATGCCTGTGATGTCGGTGATGCCGGTGATACTGATGGTATCAATGACAGCAAAACCAGTCACAACGAGTCACAACAAGACTCAGTAGGTAGCCAATGATACCGTCATACAAAAGACAAAATAAAAGAGACTCAAAGAGATGAGCAAAGACAAATTTACAGGATACACTGTTAAAGGTACAGGATGCAGGGTGGATGGGTCTATTTTTAATCAGAGGTACAATTTACACTGACACCTTTACACTTCCTTCCTCCCTGCACAGTAAATGTACATCTCCCTGTCTCTTAGCGTGAGTTCTCGATACTCCTGCTCAACTCATCTCTCTCTCTCTCTCTCTCTCTCTGTCTCTCTGTTGAACATGATTTGCCATTGAGTGAAAATAATGAAAACGGTAAAAAGAGACTGGAATGTGTCGGTAAAAGAGAGATACTTTTCTTCTTTTCCTCTCTGGTATGTCTGTAGGTGTGTTCCGTTGCACAGGCAAATGGATAAAGAGACATAGAGACAAGAGAAAGAGAAAGAGAAAAGAAAAGAGAGAAAATCGTCCCTGTGATGTGATGGCAATCACTTGATGTTGCCTCATGTTGGATGGCAAAGTCATCCTTTAATTTCCGTTTCAGGTGACAGATATTCGCTTGCTTCTCCTGTCCTCGTGTGTCCTTGTGCCTGTCAAGCATACCTTGGCTCTGATTACACTTGATTAAGTGGTCGACGTTGCCTCGTGAAGCATCCTGAAGGCTTGTGAAGACTTGTGAAGACTCGTGAAGGCCTCTTATTATTGTTGCCCCAGAAAAAGAGTCCAAGTAAAAGTGAGAAGTGAGAAGCGAGAAGTGAGAAGTGAGAAGTGAACATTGAATACTCAACCTACAAGAGAAAGACCAGAGAAAGAGCAACTGCAAATGCCGAAAGAAATGCCAGAGATGCAAAGAGAGAGAGAGAAAAGAAAGAGAAAGACGTTAAGAGATGAGTGCTCGAGTTCTTTTGTGTATGAGATGCAAGTGAAAGTGAGACACGCATCAGAATAGAAGATGCAGGCAAAGAAGGGAGAATGAGAGAAAAAGACAGGAAGAAGAGAGAGAGATCAAGTTGTGAGTGAAGAGAAGAAAGCGAAAGAGAGAAAGAAAAAGAGAAAAGAGAAAAGAAAGAAAGAACCAAAGAATGAAAGAAAGCAAGAAGAATCAAGGAGAAAAAGAAAAAAGGAAGAAAGAAAGAGAAAAAGAGAGAAAGAGAATAATAATATCACATGATGCACTTTGCCGTGTGGCAGCAACGTGAGAAGCTGATCTTTCATCTAAAGAGAGGAAGAAAAGGAGAGAGAAAAAGACAGAATATGCGAATGTTGAGTCTCTCTCTCTCTCTCTAGAACTGAATGGAAAGAATAACAGGTACTCGCTTGGATGGAGTCGGTGGTGAAATGTGAGATCAAAGGCGCACGAGGTCTCACACTTTATTTCTTTCTTCTTCTTTCCTTCTGTTGACTCTTTATTCCTTTATTCCTTGTGCTGGTCTCTTCTCCCTGTTCGAACCTTTCTTTTCTGTAGCATCATCCTTGCTCATCTTTTCTCTTTCTTTTTCTTTCCTACTCTTTCTCTTGTGTCTTTTCCTCAGCCTTCTTCTTGCAGGCAACACCAGGTGCATGATAATCAAATGTGCGAGAGCAACTCACTCAACTCACTCAACTTGCCCTTTTCTCTTTCTCCCTATGGTAGAATAGCAGAATAAAAGAAGGAAAGAAGGAAAGAATGAAAGAACTGTTATATTCGCTCAGAGCAAGCACATGAGAGCCTGTAAGAGACGAGAAATAAAAGTACGCACATGCATGTGAAAGGTGATGCAACTTTTGCCCTTCATCTTATCCTGTCACTGATGCGATGTGGGGCATTTATTCTTCCTTCTCTTGATTCTCTTTTTCTCTTCTTCGATTTTCATTCCTTGTCTTCTTCTCTTCTTCTCTTCTTCTCTTCCTCTCTTTCTCACTTTTCCCTTGCATCGTGCACTATCACTTTTCCTGCCATTTGCCTGTGTCACCAACACATGGACTTTTGCACTTTCATGCTCTTTTACATAAGTTATATGTCAGCTGTTCACCTTAACAATAGCTCGAGTGCTTCCTTCTTGCATTTTCCTGATTTAATTCATTCTCCTGCCACCATTGTCTCTCAATCAAATGTTTTCCACTCGACAATTTTAAAATGAGCACCTCACTCACTCACTCAATCACTCATTTACTCATTCATTCATTAACTCGTCTTCTCATTGAGCCACTTTATCTGTTGTCCATTTATTTGTTCATTTGCTCATCTCTTTACCGTTCGATGGATCATTGGTCAGAATGGATGAACTTTGTCACAGACTACAAGTTTCATCCTTGAAGAGTTCCTCAGTCAATTTGTTGTTTCATCTGTGACCCTTGTTGACCATGATGTGTATTTTTTGTCTATCTTTGGTTGTCTATTGTGTCAGATGATTGAGACAAACTTTAAATGGAGTCACTTTTTTCCTTCATACAATCGTTTGTTCATTTTGTTCATTTTGTTCATTTTGTTCATTTTTCACTGACGATTCAATTGTCACTTTATCGACTGTTTTGAGTTAACAGTTATTTTGACTGTTGTTTTAACATCCGATGCTTCACACGGCTTCAATGTCTTTTTGTTTCATTCTCATCGACTGTGACGATGGCTGTTATTGTTTAGTTTTATTTTTCCTTTTCTCTCTTTTCTCTCTTTTCTCTCTTTTCTATCCTTATCCCTGGACACAAGTTGAATTATTTTCATTGGCACTCTTTGTTGCTTGTCTCTTTCTGTTCTGTCCTCACTGGCCAAAGTATCTTCTCATTCTCTCATTCTCTTATTCTTTCCTTGTGTGCGTGTGTGACAGTGTGAGTGTGAGTGTTATTTTATTTCATTGTTCTTCCTTCTGTTTGACTGTTCGGATGCAACAAAACACTTTTCCATCCAATGAATGGATGATGGGTTTTTCTTCTGTTTCAATGTTTCTTTTTCTTTTTTCCTTTTTCTCTTTTTTCTTTTCTCTTTCTTTGTCTTTTTCCTTCTTCTTTTCCCTTTTCTTTGCCAATCTGCCTGTGTGTAACATTGTCTTGCAACGGTGAGTTTTCAGGCAAAGGGCGAAGAGTAGATGGAAAGAACAGAACAAAACAAAACAGAACACAGCAGAACAGAACAGAACAGAAGACAATTGTAGAAAGACGAGGAAGAGTCAACTGATGGAAATGACCCAAGCTGCTCCTGCTGCTGCTGTTAGAAGATTCGGGGAAACTTACAAGTGAACTGGTGAATTGGAGGAGGAGGAGGAAGACATTGCATCTATTTCTTCTGTTCTTTCTCTTTTGCTCTTTTTTCCTTTTTCTTCAACTTCGGTGGTGATTTCACTTTCACTTGCTATTGCAACTTTTCTTCCTCTCTTTCTCTCATCGTTTTTTCTTTCTTTCCCTCTTTGCCTGAGCCTTTATTGCAGTAGAGTCATCAGTGATGATCATTTTTTCGTTTCCATTGATTTTGTCCTTTATGATTCGTCCTTCATGTCCTCTGTACTTCTCTATGTCTCTCTATGTCTCTCTATGTCCTGTCTGTAAGAATCATGGTGATCATTTTGTTCATTTTGTTCATTTTTTCTTTGCCGCTATTTCTTCTATTTCTTCTATTTCTTTTTCATCTCTTCACTTTCTTCACTTTCTTCACTTGTCTCTACTTTTTCTTCTTCATTGGCAAAATATAATTGTTACTGTGTCAAATGAGATGAATTGAATTGAGAACAAGTACAAGTTGTAAGATTTTCCTCGAAAATACACTCTTTTCCTATTGCTTTGTCATTTTTTCTGTATCTTTTTTGTCCTGTCTTTTTGCTTTTTTATCCTCGCCACGGCTTGTGTCTGCCTCTTATAAGTTGAAACATCTCAATGCTGATCACCATCATAAAAGATCCTGTATGAAAGTGAGAGTGAGACAAGAGGAAAGAGGAAAGAGGAAAGACGACTGAACACTGTACACTGTACACTGTATACTGAAGACGAGTGAGTGTATGAGCAAGGATGAAATGGTGAACTCAAAAGGACAAAAAGAAAAGTAAGCCGGTGATGTTGCTGTTGCTGATGCCTCTGATGCTTTTGCTGATGATGATGATGGTGATGGTGATGGTGATGATCATTGAGATGGCATCTTTTCTCTCTCTTTCGTTTTTCTCTTTCGTTCTTCTCTTGCCGTACACAAGGACTCAAACACACCCAGTAGCAGAGGCTGTCATGCCATAGTCATAGTCATAGTCATAGTAGTGGTGATGGTGACGATAGCCATCGTATCGACAATGTATCCACCCTTGATGCAGTGCGATACAGTGTGATGCACTGTGACGCAGATGAAAACGAAAGATGAATAAGGATGAGAAAGAAATAGACACAAAAAAGCCACCACAGTCACCAGGGCCAGGAAAAGAAGGAAAAGAGAGAAAAAGAAAAAAAAAGAAAAAGAAAAACCCGAGACACGAGGAGGAGTCAAAAAGAATAAAAAGTAAGAAAAAGTAAGAAAAAGGCAAAAGAAGGGAAAAAAGAAGAGGATAAAACTATGAACAGATGAATAGACAACTTGAGAAGGTTGAACAGTGAGTAAGTTCACAATGTAGAGTGTAGACTGTCGAAGTGGTAGAAGTGGTAGAAGTGGTTGAAAGAGTGTGTTGTTGTTACTGCTATTTTTTGTCTTTCTTCTCTCACTCAACTTTTCTCTTCTCTCGAATTTCTTCAAGTGGTTTACCCCCGAGTGACGACGACGATACCTTGGACTTGGTCGAGTGAGGGAGTGAAAAGACCGTGCAAAGTGAATGAAGAAAGTGAAGAGAGTAGAGAGAGTAAAGAGACTAAAGGAAAGTAAAGAAGAGAGTAAAAGGGAAAAAAAGAGTGGCACAAGTGAAAAGACCAAAAAGACCAAAAAGACCAAAAAGACCATAAAGAGCAAAGACAACCGCAAAGCGAATTGAGGGAAAAGTGAAGAAGACACATTCATTCATCTGTCTTCCTATTGAAAATGAATTGAGCAGAGGAAACCCTGTCGAGCCTTTTATTGAGGTGTTTTTACTTCCATGAAGCTTTTTTATCTCTTTTCTTTTCTACTCTTTTGCCTTTTGCATCCTCTACTCTTTTATACTCTTTTTCACTCTTCTCATGTCCTTTGTATCCATTGACATTCAGTGTGTCAATGTCTTCAATGTCTTCAATGTCTTGGATGTTTTCCGATGTCTTTCTCAAGTCAGTGATGACTGTGATGACTTTGATGACTTTGATGACTGTGATGAGTTGTATCGGTGAGTAAAAATTGCCCCTAAAGAAGAAAGACACTTGTACACTGTACACTGTGGAAACAGTCAAGTGGCTGATGTCGGATGATGGCGGATGATGGTGGCATCTCTCAGATGACTTTTCTTGCATCAGCCAAATAAAAAGGCCAAATGAGATGCAGTGATTCACTGTGATTGACTGTGACTCAGTGTGACTTTTGACTGTGCACTCTTTCATTTTTCTCGACTTTTTCACTCTCTTACTCACAGATTCAGAGATGCAGAAAGGAAGAAACGTTTTTTACAAGTGTAACTGCAACTTGATTCACAGTGTGTATCCTTGTCTCTTTGATTCTTTATCTTTTTCTCTTCTCCAAAATGATCTTCATCTGCTTATTTTTTCTTTTTCATGTTCATTTTTTGAACCCCCGTTTTTTTGAAGCTGTTTCTTTCATCTAACTGTACCACGTGACATTTATTGCTGCAGCATCCTTAACAAATCAACCGATGTAGGAGACAAAAGTACAACTTGCTGATTTAGAAGCAATCGCAGCAAAGAAAAGTAGTAAATTCACTTCCTTTCTCATCTACTCGTCGCTTCCTTAGCCCATTTATTTTGCTCCTGTTTTCCTGCCTCTTTTACTTCTTTTACTTCTTTCACTTCTTTTGCTTCTTTCACTTCTCTCTCGCCTCTTTGGCCCTTTATTTCCAGGCATTTTTGCCTTTTTTCTTTTTTCTTCTTTTTTCTTCCTTTTTCTCCTTATTCTCTTTCCCTTTCTTCCCACTAAACTTGTTCATTCAATTGGTTTCACTTGCTTTGGAAGTCGCATTCTTCTGCCTTTTCTGCACTCACAGATTCACACACTAACAGACTCAGATAGACTTTCACAAACTCACAGACTCAAACACTCAAACACTCGCAGGGACTTTGTCAGAGGGTTCGACGAGTTGGGCCTTAGAGTTCTCTCTTCACTTTTCTTTTACTTCTCTTCTGTTCTTTCGAGTTCTTTCCTTGTCTCCTTGTCTCATTCTCCCATTCTCTCATTCTCTCATTCTACTTTCACTCCTTGTTCTAGTTCTTTGCTTTCCCCACTCGGTGAATGTGTATGTGTGTGTGTGTTGGATGGCACAATCGATGCTAATTTCGTTCTTTCTGCCTCTGAAGCACAAGTGATGCGCATCTTGGTACATTTGAAGCAAGCAAACATACATTTGATTCATTGAACACTCAACTTTGGACTGCTTGAGTGATCTGTCTTATACCATTGAACTCCTCTGGTTTCTTTTCCTTTTTCTATTTCTCTCACCTCTCTTTCTGTCTCTCTCTCTGTCTCTTTCTGTTTTTCTTTCTCTTTCTCTTTCTCTTTCTCTTACACGTGCTCTCTTTCTCCGGTTTGCAGTCTCCAATTTTTTCTCCTATTTTTTTACTGTGTGACATTTGAACACACACGGTTTACTCAGTGTCACTTGTGTCTAAATGTTGCATCTTTGGCAGTTGGACTTTGTCACTGTTGACTGTTAACGGATCGAAATGGCGATTGCAGGTTGTGCCGGGCACGAAAAGGAGCAAAGAGAAAGAGAGATGAGAAGAAGGAGAAGATGAAGAAGAATAAGGTGAAGCACAGGTTATGTGAAAGCATCAGTGATGTGTATGTGTCTCGCACTGCTGTCGGTGAATTGGTCCATTGGTCCATCACCGTATTGGATATTACTTTACTAGACTTTTCGCCTCTTGAGAAACGTGTAGACAGTTTGATTGTCCAGTTGGTGCACTTTGTACATCAACCATCGCCAGCTTGGATGTCATCTTGTACACTGGTCCTTCTTCATCTTCTTCCTGTTACCGTTACTTGACGTGTGATCAGTCCAAAAGTAGCACCAGCAGGCACATGACAGGAGTTTGTGAGGAGAAAACGAAGAAAACCAAGAAAACGAGACAAAAAGCAAAGAAGACTTTTGCAAAAGTTTTTCTTCTTCTTTCTTCCTCTTTCTTTCTCTTTGCTCTTTCTTGTCCTTTCTTGTCCTTTCTTGCAAGAAACACTCTGCACTTCTGTACTTGTGTTACACTTGTCTTTCTATCTTTTTCTTCTTTTTCTTCTTTCTCCTCTTTCTCACTTTTCCTTTGGCAAGTATCTTCGGTCTTTTCCTTTTTCACCGAGTGTCCGCTCTTCTCATCAGTCAGCTCTCTCACTCTCTCACTCTCTCACTCAGGGTAAATGTGCAACTGTTCACGTTATGCGATGCGCTTTCATCTTTGATGTTTCATCTGTGATGCTGAACGCTAGAAGCTGAATGTTGGATGTTGGATGATGTCCACGTGTTGTTTGTACCTTCATCAGAGTGACAGGGAGAAAAGCTGGGTGAAAGATGAATGAAGGATGATTCAAGTAATAATTTTTTCCCCTGCAACCTACCAACTAACCTAGTTTTCCTTTCATTCCTCTTATACCTCTGTCACATCTTTTCCTTGTACTTCTTTTACTCATCGGTTGTGGTCGACTTTTTCTCTGTCTTTTTCTTCATCTCTTTTCGTCTCTGGTCATCCTTGTGTCCTCTCTTTTTCTCTTTCTTTTTCCTCTATGAGAGTGGATGATGCTACATATTCCAGCCTCATCACTGATCACTCGAGTTGCAACTACCTTTGATGCTTTGATGCTTTGATGTTTTGATGTTCGGATGTTTGGATGTTTTGATGCTCTTCGGACTGTTCGGCTGATGCTGATACACTTGTGCCCAAGGCAGGTTTGACATCTGGCCTGATGGATGACATACTCCTTAATATTGACTGGCCATGGAGCCAATATTCCAGGCAAAATGCTTCTCCCTTATTTACTTGGCACTTTTTCTCTCCTGTTAACTTTTCTTCTCTCTTTCCTTCTTTCTCTTTCTTCTCTCTTTCTTCTCTCTTTCTCTCCCCTTCAACTCCCAAATCATGAGGGAGTTGAATGTGAGTTCCTCATTTTCCTCCAACTTGTGAGTCTTTTCCTTTTCCTCTTTTTCATTCTTTGCATCAAACCGTGCTGTTGTTCGCTTCTCACCTTGACTCACGTATTTGTGCGTCACAAGTGCCTCACTTTGCTCGCTTTTCTCGGTGTTGTTGCTGTTCTTGCCACTCTGACTGTTCTTACTGTTCTTACCGTTCTTACTTTTCTTACTTTGCCAGTTTGGCTCACTCGGTTGCCTTTCTTCCTCTCTCTCTCTCTCTCTCTCTCTCTCTTCCTCCTTCTTCCTTTCTTTATTCTTCTCTTCTCTCAGTCTCCTGAGTCTCGTGACTCGCCACTGTCCCTGGTTCTACCAGGGAGTGAGGACCAGTCAACCAGACCATTGGTAGACAAAAGAAGCCTCTCTTTCCATGCTAAGTTTGTGATTTGTAATCCAAGCACGTTCTAAGCATCGTTAGATCCACGAGTCCCCGCGAGACTCCTTCCATCAGTAATGCTTGTCAAGTGAATGCTCCTCTCTCCCTCCCTTTATTTCTCCTGGTCAAATTTACCTTCCTTTCAGTTGAGTCCTAGTTATATTATTTGCCTTTGGTCTCATTGGATGCGATCTGTCTCTTTGCCTCTTTGCTTCTCTGCCTTCTTCTGCTTGTCTGTATTTCTCTCTCTTCTTTTCTCCTCTTTTCTCTCTCATCCTTGCCTCTTCCTCCTTCCTCTTGCACTTTCTGCCTGCACTTTACTTCTCTCCATCCTGTCTACTTCTTGTGAACCTGGATTTTGTCTGGCGTGTCTTTCATCCAATTGTTACGTTTCGCCCCTCACACTGTCTCATAGTGAATTGGCAAATCCATCAATCCATTTTCTCATTGACGAGGTGAATGTGCATCTGTTTCTTCTATTTCTTCTGTTTCTTCTGTTTCCTCTTTCTTTTGATATATGTATCTCTCTGTATCACTCTACCTCCATTGGTATTTGTATCCGACTTTTCTGGTTTTACCTCAAACCACCCAATGACTCAGTTGACTCAGTTGACTCAGATGACTAGTACTTAAATTGAGATGTGTCAACCTTCCTCGGGTCAGGTTGAACACAGCGCATTTGTGTTTCAGCTCACAGAGAGAAAGAACAGAACAGTACAGAATAGAACAGAACAGAAAGAAAAGAAAGAAAGAGACGCACAGTTGGCTCAGGCAAATGAGCTTTGGGCATTGAATGAGTGATTTGGACAGACACCAAGTCGACCACTTAGAAGAGGCCAATGAGAGACAAAAAAGTTGACTGATGCTCCTTCGGTCCTTTTGGGTCGCAAGAGGAAAAAGAAAACAAGAGAAAGAGAAAGAAAAAGAAAAAGACAGAAAAAAAGACAAAAAGACCAAAAGACAAAAAGACAAAAAGAATAAAAGAAAAAGACAGACATGGCAATACTTGGTGCCAATAGTGTGTCGGGTAAAGGAAACAAAAGGAACCAGATGAAAGCAGATGAAAGCAGATGAAAGGAGAGAATGAAGTAAATCAGTACAACCTTCGGATGATTGAACCAGATTCACTTGATTTTCGTCCTTGGATTCTTTTTATCATGGACAGTGCAATGATGGGTACACGTGACACATTAATGAAACAATGAAATGACCAAATGTCCCGCTGGACATTTGCACCTACTTTCATTGAATGGCATCGAGTTGAACACGGGAACACAGGAACGTAAGAACGTAAGAACGTACAAACATAGAAACGTCACTGATCTCATTGGAGGCAGGTCACTTTGTATACTCCACGGTAATATATCGACGTGGCAGAGAAAGTACAACAGTACAACAGTAAAATAGTACAACAACAGAACAAAGGACACGCAACAAAGTTGGCCTTCGTTGTACGACAAGACAAGCACAATCAGAGAAAAGGAAAAAAAATTATTCACTTTGATTCTTTGACTCTTTGACTGTGTTTGTGAATGTTGGACTGTTGGACTCTTTTCCTTGTTGGTCGGACATGTGACACTCTGTACATTACAGACTCGTACACATTGAAACACCAACACATCGACACTTACAACCAATTGCTTTGCTTTTCCATTGAATAACATTTTCAATAGTATAACATACTGGTCTAGTGAATCTTGCGACTTTGGTGAGTCTGGAAAGCCTGTAACAGGGTAAATGTGAGTGTTAAAAATTTATCTGAACGAACCGACCATGACATTTGATACTTAGTTGTTGTGTCTTGTTCAACTTGTCGATTGAGTCTCGTGTCTTCAGTTTTTTCTTTCTTTTCAGTGTTTTCACTTTCTCTCTTCTTCTCGTCCGTATATGTACTTGCATTCAATTGTCCTCCTTTGTTGGAGCAAAGGAAAAAAGTAACAGAGGAAAAAGGAAAAGGAAAAAGTACGACTCAGTCAATCACTTGAATTACGGGGTGACACAAATAATAGAAAAAAAAACGGCAACTTCGCCGCATACATTCACTTTGTACGATTTTTTTCACTGACTTTGACAATTTGACGATTCGACCATCCACCAGTTCGACTGGCACTTTATGCTTACTTGTACTTGCTTTACACACTTTTTTTGTTGCTCTCACTGTTGACCACTTTTCACCACTGTTCACCATCGTTGGCAGGTCATTGACTAAACGTCGGACCAACAATGAAGGTGATCTACTTGTTTCATTTGATTTGTTGTTATTGTTGTCCTTTCTCAATTTTTCTCCATTTTTCTCCATTTCTTTCAATTTCTTTTCATTTCTTCCCATCTCCTGAATCTCTTAGAATCATCCAAGTCTTCTCTTTCCATCTTTTTCCTTCTTTTACTTTGTTCACTCTCGTCACAAACAGCAACAAACAGTAACAATAACGACTCGAGTAAAAATGGTCAACCGATTTTTATTATTGTTAAATTCAATTTGATTCGTCTCTTTTTTTTTGTTTTTCTGTTTCATGTTTCTATGTTTTTATGTAGTTGTTTTTTCTTCCTCTTTTTATTTTTCTTATTTTTCTTATTTTTCTTATTCTTTTTCTTTGTCTTCTTCTCTCAGTCTACTCAATTGTCACCATGTACTTTTATGACAGTTAAATTGTTTCACTCACTTCTTACATAAGATGCTGTAATTGACTTTTTTCTTTTTGTCTCTTTATCTTACTTTTCAGTGTAAAAGTTATTCCGTGACAAATGTTGCCGTCGTCGATTATTGATGTCAACTGTCCCTTCCTGTCTCCTGATGTCTTTTCACTTTTCACTTTTGTTGTTTTCCTTTTCCTTCTTCTTCTTATTTTTCCTTCCTTATTTCTTCTTGTTATTTCTTCTTCTTACTTTTCGCTATCCTCTGCTACTTGTTCAGCTTCTTCAGCTTCTTCAGCTTGTTCAGGTCCTGACAAGCCTTGTTGCCTGTGATGTCGCAATGTGTAAATGTCTGTCAGAGACATTTTTACACAATTCACTTACGATATTTCACTTGTTCACTTTTATTCTTTTATTTTTTGCTTCCAACTCTTGTAAATGTATAAGTGTGAATGTCCTGTTCTTTTCGCCGGGTCTTCTCGTGATTCTTGCGATTCTTGTGCCTCTTCTTCTTCTTCTTCTTCTTCTTCTTCTTCTTCTTCTTCTTCTTCTTCTTCTTCTTCTTCTTCTTCTCCTTCTCTTCGTGCATCGGGTGTTCAGTGTAAAGTGCAAAGTGCCGAGTATTATAAGTCTTACTCACTCGAACACAATGAAAAGGCAAAACCTTTGTCGATTCATGGTACACATGCTAAGAGAGAAGAAAAACAGGATGCACACACACAGACACACACAGACAGATCTAAAGAGAGAAAGAAAGATAAAAAGATACAAAGAAGAAACTTCTTACAGTCTCTCACTTTCTTACT
>JASXTE010000369.1:0-52170 GCA_030280995.1 Hemileia vastatrix | reverse complement strand
GTTCAGTCACAACAGCTCAAAATTCACTACGTGCAACAAATGATGGAGTCTCAAATCGGGGGAAAGTGATACAGCTTCTAAGATTTGAAGCTTTTTTGTTGGCTCTCTTCATGATATCTTTTTTTGCGTTTTCTCTTCTGTTTGCTCACACTTCGTAATCCAAATCCATTTCATCTTCGATTCAAACTAGTTCTGTAACATTTTCCGGCTCGACACATTACCAATCGAGCCAATCTGATTCGGCCTTTCAGATTCTGCTCGCCACCAATGTTCGGCGTTCAAAACTGCCCTCTTATAAGAAGTCGAAGGCCTTCAATTCCATCTTCTCCTCCTACCACATCCATCTCACATTCTATCTTCAAAATGCCATCTGCTGCAGTCTGGAACAACGGATCTGAAAACGTCGCTTACACGACTTCAAATGGAGCTCCTTTCACTGAACCTTACAGTGCTCAAGTGGGTAACTATTGTCTCCACTTATGAATGCTTCGCTCTCAATCCATCCATTCTATTCACTCACTAACTCTCATCCGCTCTCCTAACCCTTCTTCTATCTCACAGAGAGTTCGCAATTCTGACAAACCAGTAGGAGGTCCACTTCTATTGCAAGACTTCCACCACATTGTAAGCACCTTCTACTTCCTTCTTTTCCACTTTCTCGGATTCCATCTTCGCACAAACCACCCTCCTCTCAATACTGACCAACTCTCATTCACTCTTTCTCATCACATCTTACAGGACCTTCTCGCTCACTTCGACAGAGAGAGAATTCCAGAAAGAGTCGTACACGCAAAGGGAGGAGGAGCTCATGGTGTCTTCGAGGCCACTCATGACATTTCCGACCTCTCTTGCGCAAAGCTCTTCACCCCAGGAAAGCAAACTCCTTTGACCATGCGTTTCTCTACTGTTGGTGGGGTGAGTATTCAGAATCGCATCGATGAGTTTGAGTTGGGAATGAGAGAGGGAGGGAAGGCTGGTCAGAATGAGTCGCCGACTTTTGAGTGGAGGGTGGGAGAAGGCCGACTAGATGAGAAGAATGACTAATTTCACTCTACTTGCAATAGCAATCTTTTATTCACATCTAATCCATCTTCATCTGCTCTTGATCCTCTCGATGTTGACAGGAATCTGGATCTCCAGACACTGCTCGTGATCCTCGTGGATTCTCTGTCAAGATGAGAACTGAGGAAGGTAACCTCGACTGGGTCTTCAGTGAGTATCTATCACTCTGATCCTGGTTTGTCATCCATTGCTCAATTCATTTTGCCATTAGTGTGTGGCGAGCGTCGCTTAGAACGACTTCTGACCTTGTCCTTCTCCCACCTTCCTCTTTCCGTCTCTTCCTCCTCATGTCTCTTCTAGACAACACTCCAATCTTCTTCCTTCGTGACCCAGCCAAGTTCCCACACTTCATTCACACTCAAAAGCGTGATCCTCAAACACACTTGAAGGACAACGACATGTTCTGGGATTACTTGTCTCAGAACCCAGAATCCGTTCATCAAGTCATGATTCTCATGGGAGATCGTGGTATTCCAAAGAGACACGATCTTCAACACGGATACTCTGGTCACACTTTCAAGTTCGTCAACGACAAGGGAGAGTGGCAATACGTTCAAATCCACGTCCGTTCCGACCAAGGAACTGACTTCTACACTCAAGAAGAAGGAGTCAAGTTGGCTGGAGAGAACCCAGACATTCACAACCAACAACTCTTCGAACAAATTGAAAAGGGTCAACACCCATCTTGGACCGTCTCTGTTCAAACTATGACTGTTCAACAAGCTGAGAAGTTTAAGCACTCAGTCTTCGATCTCACCAAGGTTTGGCCTCATGACGAGTACCCTCTCCGTCCAGTCGGAAAGATCACTCTTAACAGGAACCCAGAGAACGTGAGTGTTCGAAGTTTCTTTCTTGATCCGTCTTCCAAAACTCTCTTAATGCATCGTTCGTGAGTGCTGACTAATCTTTGCCACTTTGCCACCTCTGCTCTCTTCTCCTCTTCCACAGTACTTCGCTGAGATCGAGCAAGTCGCCTTCGCTCCATCTCACTTGGTTCCAGGAATTGAACCATCTGCCGATCCAGTCCTTCAATCTCGTCTCTTCTCCTACCCAGACACTCACCGTCACCGTCTAGGAGTCAACTACCAACAGATCCCAGTCAACGCACCTCTAGTTCCAATCGCCAACTTCCAACGTGACGGAGCTATGTGTGTCAACGGAAACCAAGGATCTCGTCCAAACTACCAATCCACCATCCAACCACTTCAATACTCCAAGAGACCAACTGTCGCCATCGCTCACGAGCAATACGCTGCTTCTCAAATCGAGAACTTCCTTTCCGAAGTTACTGAACTCGATTTCGAACAACCAAGAGCTCTATTCCAAAAGGTCTTTGACGACGGTGCCAAGAAGAGATTTATCTCCAACGTCGCTGGTCATCTAGGTGGATGTAAGTCAAAGGAGATTCAACAAAGACAATTGGCAGTCTTCGCAAGAGTCGACCCAGCCATCAAGGCAGGTATCGAAGCCGTTTGGGCTGGTAAGGCTTGAAGTCTTCCTAGGTCTGCATTATAAGTCTCCGCTCTTAGTTTAGATTCTCCTCTTCTAACTCTTAAAATGTCAAACTTTATAAATAGCCAATAAAATCGGTTTCCCTTCTTCTCTCCTCTCTTACCCACTCCGTCCGACCTCATCTCCATCCGCTACGGCTTTCGACATTCGAGCGAGACGCAGATCATACCCCGTTCTTTACTCACTCCTCACCAACACCATCATCATCTCTGTCCATTCTCTTGTTAACGAAGACCTACTTTCCGGCTCTCGTCTTTTCCTTGTTGTCTGTTGTAGATCTCTATACAAAAAAATCAGATGTTGCTGCTCCTTCTTCCAATGAAATGGATCAATTGATAACCGACCAAAACGCTAACAATTGTTGTCTTTGAAAACAGATCCTGAGCTGGATCTGGAAAGTGAGAGCGAGTGGAGAGATTTTGATGTTACGACTTTCGATAATTCGTCTCCCTTCCCAAACATCAACGTTCAACCATCAATCAATCCCTTCCAAACCTTTGTAAATAGACCTTTGCCGAGACTCACCAGACAGTCAGTGAAGAAGCAAGCAACAGAAAGCATTGCAAGGATCAGGAGAATACGACCTTGCTTGACTAACAGTTCGAAAAGACAAGTCTCAGGAGGTCTTTCCATCAGTCTCTCTCTAGTCTCTCTCTCTCTCCATTCAAGTCGGACAGAGATGATGCTCTTTAAGCTACTCTTCTTCTCCATCTTCTTACCATTCTGTCTAGCATGGGGATCGGTAGGCCACGAGATCGTGGCAACGATTGCTCAAACCAACCTACATCCAAAAGTAAGATCTTACCTCTGTCAAATCTTACCCGAATTCACCTCTTATCTTACTCCAAGAGGAGGGAAACATTGTCATTTGGCTCCTCTAGCTGCCTGGCCTGGTAAGTGGTGCAAATTTGCTAGGAATTTTGGAGCTTATGATTGACTTGTCAAGGAATGACTTCCCCTATCCCTTTTTCAAAGACAACGTCCGCTTTCGTTTCCCTTGGTCAGGTCATCTCCACTATGTCAATCCAGTAGATGACTATCCTCCCAAACACTGCACTTTCGGCGAAAACGGTTGGACTTCAGAAGAGAATGTTTTGACAGGTGAGCTCGAAAAGTTGAAGAGCTCCCCCCGACTGAGCTTTCTGAATCTGCCCAATTCTTCTAACATTTCTCTCATTGAGTCTTCCTTTTTTCTTTCGAAAGCTCTTACAAACTACACATCTAGAGTAGTAACTTCAACTGGTTACGATAGGGACGTTGCTCTTCGCTTTCTGGTTCACTTCGTCGGCGATCTTCATCAGCCTTTACATCTTACTGGAAGAAATAGAGGTGGAAATGATGTCAAAGTTCACTTCGAAGGTAGATTGAACAAGTTACATTCAGTTTGGGATTCACAAATCATCAACAAACAATTGAGGGAACTATCCAACTACACTACCAAATTACCCTCTTACAGGATCGAGAGCGCTTTACAGAACAAACCTTACGATTCTTACATTAGATGGATTCTGAAAGAAGGGTTAGGTCAACCAGCTTCCAACGATGTTGATAGTTGGTGGGACCAAGAAGAGATCGAAGACTGGTTGAAATGTCCAGATCAAGAAAAGGTAGAAGGATGGGGATCTGCAAATCAATTCGTGATGGGATTGAAGGACTTCGTTGGAATCAAGTCTTTGACTGATAATGTCGACAAGACTGATTTACCAATCTGTCCACTACATTGGTCTAGGAAAATGCATCCTCTAGTCTGTTCTTATGCTTTCGCAAGTCCAGTACCTATCGATGAGAACATTCCGCCTTATCCAGAGTTGGACGTGCCTGAATATCTGGGCAGAATCGATAGGTGAGTATGATGAATCTCTTGCAACAACAATATCTCTGAAAGAAAGATCAGTGTGTCAAGCGACTAACGAGGCAACTTTCTCTCGACTTTGATTCTTCTCAAATGCACAGTGACAAGGTCATTCAAAAGCAATTGGCGATGGGAGGTATCAGATTGGCTTCTATCTTGAATTCACTTCTATTGGAAGAAGCTCTGGCTTTCTCTTCGTCTTCCACTTCTTCTTAGTCCGGTTCTCTCGAGTCATTCCTTCATCTTCGCTCAGCTGTTCGTATTGTACATCTCTCGGTCTCAGGTCTGTCAAATATATCAACGTAACATCTCTCTCAATTCATTATTTTCACGTCTTCTTTGTCCATAAGATACAACTCTACAAAACAGTCTCGTGGCTTGGAAGCTCGTGGCTCTCTATCTTGCTATTTGACTCGCATTGCGGATGTGAGAAGCAATCCAAAGCGAGAAGGTCAAAGCAGGGAAGGGCGAAAGAGATTTAAACAACAAAGAACGATGGATGACATTTCAAATATATATGCGACGAAACTGAAGAATTATTCTTAGACTTGATAGAAAGTAGAGGGAGTTTTTCAAAAAGAGAGGATGACGAGAGAGGGAACTTTGAAAATGAATGATACAGTAAAACAAGACCAGGGAGAGATGAAGCCAAGCTTCAGAGACTTTTGGGTTGTGGAAAGAAGAAGTTCTAGTCAATTTAGTGCTTGATGTGTAAAAGAACTTGAGAGTAAAGGATTTGAAGATTCAGAGAAGAGATTGGAGGATCGATGAAAAGTTGAAGTGAGAATCTTGAAGGATCTTCTGAGGTGACGACTTTGAGTCTTGACTTTGAAACTTGACTGAAAGAACCAAAAAGATCGATCAATTTAAGCCTCAGTCTTTGCCTTCTTGTTTCCACCAGAGCCTTGGTTACTTTCCTCTCTATCTCTCTTGTTTCCGCTTCTAGTGTCACGACCTGCACCTCCTCCTCCTCTTGAACCACCGCGATTGCCTCTACCTCTACCCCCCTCTTCCACCTGAATTCCCACCTCTTCCACCTCTCCCTCTTCCACCACCACGAGAGGAAGACGATCCACCACCAGCACCACCGCTCTTTAGTTCTTCTTCACGTTTCTGTAACATGAATTTGGCACGGAAATGAGCACGTTCCTTGTAGAAAGTGGTTGAATCTTCGTCTGTTTGAAGTCGAGAGAAAGAGATTGATCGAAGAAAAGAAGAAAGGTGACGCGAGAGAAGCAGAGATTAGTAAAGTGAGATTCTCTCAAAGAGAGAGAGACGAAAGAGATTTCACTCACCATTGACTTTCTCCCATTCAACTACATTTCCACCCAATTTAATTTCCAAACCTTTAATTTTTTCCAAAGCTTCATCATTAATCTCATCATGAAAAGCGACTTTACCTTCTTTACTACCTTCTGGGAATTCAACAAATTTAGGTTTCTGAACCTTATTCAAATCGTCCTTCAAAGTTTTCCAATCACCTTCCTTACCATCTCCAACATTCTTGAAGCTCAGAACTGTATTCTTAGGAATAGGAATGGTTTCAGGATCGATTTCCCCTTTAGAATTAGAGATCAATTTGACTCCATTGAAATCAAATTCCAAATCTTCATTCAATTTCTTTTCCAATTCTTCTTGTCTCTTTTTCTTTTCTTCTTCTGAATTCTTATTGTTTGAAGAAGAAGAACCGAATTTCTCTTCCTTTTCCATTTCTTTAAAAGCGTTGAAACCACTAGTTTTACCAGATAAATTGGTTCTGCCAGTAGTTTTCTTTCCATCGAATTCTCCTCCTTCTCTTTTATAAGCATCTTCTGGATTGATTCCTTTTTCTTTAATCTTCATATCACAATAATCCTTTTTAGACATGATTTCCAATGTCTTTCCTTCATATTTCAAACTTTCAGGTTCAGATTTGGCCTTTTCCAAGAAAGCCTCTTGTTCTTCTTTTGAAGAGAATTCTACAAAGACTGATCCTTTGAATGGCCATTTGGATGATTTGTTGTTCTTTGAGGTGGATTCCTCTTTCTTTGCTGGTTCGGAAGTAGAGGTGGAAGTGGAAGCTTCAGTCGAACTTGCACCTGCTGCTTCTTCTGCCTTTGGTGGATATTCAGAGGATACCTTGGATGGATCTGCTCTACGGAATCTGACTGAATTGATGTTACCAAATTCAGCAAAGTACTTCTCTAGATCTGGTTGGAGTTGTGGAGTTTCATTGATCGGGAATCCTTTCTGTTTGAGAAAAGGTAGAAAAGTTTTTGGGAATGTGTGAGCACAACAGACTCTTGACAACCAAGGCCTTTACCAGCTAGGTTCCACTCCTGTGATTTGATCATATTCAGTCCAATGTACTCCTCATTGAGGGCATAAGCCGTATTCTCATTGACCATACCTGAGTTCTCCTTGCTCCCTTGTCCTGCTTGTTTGATACTCACTGCATAGACACTTCTGTCGAAAGCGCCAGTCTGTTTTACCAATTCCTTCTTTCTTCTAACCTTTTCACCTTTCTCATCCACCTCCAACAAATCATTGGTAGAAGATTTGATTGCATCTGCCAATTCTTGATCGTTGAGAGCATTTCTCATTGGTTTCATTCTTTTGAAGGAAGCAAGGGTAGAGATTGGAACCCATCCATTGTCCTTGCGAGTCAAGGTCCATAGGAACTTGTCGAATGGGAGATTGGCATCAGCAAAGTAGAATTCGACTATAAGGGGGAAGAGAGAAAGGGATGGAGAAGGGGAAAGGGGAGAAAGGAAGAAAGATGAGTCTGGTTCTAACAAGATGCTCTCTGGTCACTCACTCTCTCTACCTCTGTCTCTTCTCACCTTGTCTGATTGTTTCCTTGATTGCTTCTTCTTTTGAAAGAACTGCAACTTCTTCGCTCGACATCTTGGTTTTGCTTGTTGGGTTCAATTTCCAACTTCTTCGACTTAAAATCTCGCCTGCCTCAAACACCGACCAAGCACCGAGGCTGCTTTTTCTTCTTCGATTCGTTTTCGTTTCTCTTCTTCTTCCCAACAAGATGTCTGAAGCGTTCCTTGAATTAATGGCTCTCCGGGACAAGGAGCAACGAGAAATAGCCATCAATCGATTCATAGCTTGGCTAGCCAACAACCATATCGTTGTTCCAGATCTGACCATCGGTCAAGGTGAGGATTGACATTTTGACATCTTATCTCTTCCAATGTTCTCATCTTTCCATCTCTACTCTTTCTCAATTCAGATAAAGTCACTGGACTTTCAGTCTATACTCCACAGGATCTACCTCCAGATTTTCAGGTGATCAGAGTTCCTTCTCATCTAGTCATCACACCTCAAACGTGTAGGGACTCAATCTTTCAATTCTTTTCAGTTAAAAGACTCAAAAGTCTCCATTACTTACATCTACCTCCAGACCATCAATCTCAGTTCAACCAGAAACTGACCGAGGGAAGCAAATTCATCAGTCCCAAAAATTGGGTCATCTTCTATCTTTTTCTTAATCAAATCTTGCTCGATGCTATCAATCTCGATGATGTCCCTTCTTTAACATCTGACTTCTCGAAGGACAAGAGAGGAATTGAAGCGTTTGGGATTTCTACTCGACCTTCAGAAGAAGATCGGAAGGATGCGAAGGAAGACGTCTTGGTCAAGGGGAAAAAAGATTCCAAAAAGAGAAAGTCAGTATCTGATTCGCAAATAGTCCTATGTGGCTAATTTTCTGATTTCCGATACTTATTCTGTTCTTTCTTGCCTTGTCTCAGGTCCGATGATCCAAAGTCATCAAAAGCGAAAACTTCTGCCTCTTCCCAATCTTCAGAACAGGTAGAGGATTTCGATTCAGATTTCTCATCTCTATTCAGAATCACTCTTTTCCAACATTCTCCTTACATTCAAATCTTACCATCTGAATTTTCAACTCCTTTACATTATACTCAAAACGAGGTTTCATTACTAAAAGGCACTCCTTTACATCACGCAACCTTGGAAAGAGAAAAGAAATCTCAATCCGATTTCAAAAGAATAGGGAATTGGTTTTATAAAGTTTTGAAATCAATCACTGAAGAACAAAATAGACTGGGTTGGAATCAGAGGGAAGGTTATAAAAGAGACAAGATTAGTGTGGATTGTCCGAAATTGTCAAAGAGAGAGACAAAGGTTATGGAAGATTTGAACAGCTTTGCTATCAGTAGATGGATGGATTACGCTGAGAGTACCTGGGGAACTCATGTTTGGTTGGACTGGGATGATGCTGTTTATAGTTTGGAGAGACGATATTTTAATGTTTGGAAAAAGGCTGAGACTAGCTATGGGAGGTGAGTGGAAAATGAATGAAGATAGCCAAGTTGAACGAAGTCAAAATAACTTCTCTTCTCTTTGGCTTTCAAGACAGATAAAGTTGACTTTCTACAGTACTTTTCTACAAGCTGAAGAGATCGTGCATCTCTAGGACAAAACAAGAAGGCAGGAGTTCTCGTTCTACTTCATTTGCAACTGACCACCCTCTCTCATTTTCTCTTCTTCTTTGGATCTATTTCACTTTCTAACCTCTTTGGACACTTCTAGTCGAGCTTTCCCACCGAGTCTCATTGGAACCAAAGAAGAACCAGAGGAAGAGAAGCCGAATCAGACAGAGTTCAATTCGATGGTTGGACCGATTCTAATTCCTGGATTGGATACTTTCAATCATCAAAGAGGTAGAAAGGTCACATGGTCTTTTGAACACTCGAGTTCCGCACCAGCGGAGGATCCAGAAACACGAGCTCCATCATCAACTTCCGCTTCAACTCTCGACGCTGTCAACAGTTCAGGCGGCTCGATAGTGTTGACGCTTCACGATCCAACCCCTTCAGAAAGCCAAGTCTTCAACAATTATGGAGCCAAGAGTAATGAAGAACTACTGGGATCTTATGGATTCGTCAATTCCAATCATGATGATGATAGTTTGACTTTGGTTTTGGGAGATTCTTCAAGTCCTTCCGAGAAGAACGAGAAGTGGGGTCAGAAGCATTATTGGCGTTTCAATCAAGAAGAAGCCCCAGAATCACTTCTAGCAGAAATCAGAGAAAGACTACTATCAGTTCCGAAAGATCCCGAAGAGGAAGAAGAGAAGGAGGATCCAGAGGTAGAAGAATTGAAACTCAAAGGAGAAGTGTTGGAAACCTTGGAAGTCCTTCTACTTGGAAAAAGGAAGACTCTCAAAGCCACAGAAGTAGCCAATCAACAATTGATTGAGAAAGTCAGAACTGCTGAGATTCAAAATCAAGGGAAGCCATCGAAGCTGCATCAGTTCGATGAAGAGAAGAGACAAGACAAAGAACCAATTAGAGAAGAGGTTGTCAAGATGATCTCAGTCTATAGGGAAGGTCAGCGGTTGATCTTAGACAAAGCTATCGATTGGGCTAGAAAGGAAATGGAGTCGATAGAGAATAAATTGGAGGAGTTGGAGGAGTAGAACGGGACTTGGTGCATATGGAGGATCGAAAAACGAAGGAGAAGGAATTCTGTTTGACTCTCCGACTTTTGCATTCGAGGCCGGTTCTCTGCCTTCTCTGCTCTCTTGAAGATCCAGCCTTTCGAAGGTCGTTCCCAAAGGGATCTGGAGGAGAAAGCGGTGTGGAGAGAGGTCAGAGGATCGTAAAAAATTGGCACTAAAACGATTAGCGGAAGGTGAATCCAAGATCAGGGCGTATCTTTTTTTTCTACTGATTACAATCAGCGATTTTAGAGTTTTTGCGAGAGAAGGCAAGAAATGCAGAGGGAATGGGAAAAGACGGCAAGGGGAGCAGAACTGCTCAGACGACCTTAAAAAGGAGCATCTCTCTTTCCCTCTTTCTCTTTCTCTTCTCTCCATCTAGAAAATCCTCTTTGGGACTTTTCGAAAACTTTCATAACCAATCCTTCCACCAATCATTCCATTCATCACTCAAAGCATTCAATATGGGAAAGAAGAACAAACAAGTTGTACAGGAAGGAGATTTGCTTCAAGCTGTGAAGGCAGTCAGTACTAATTCTCATTCCGACTTTCCATCCATCCATCCATTCATTATACTATTACTCATCCTATCCTTCTCTCTATCTCTTATATCTCTCGTCTCCCACAGGGTCCTGAAGGCAGAGTCAACTTTGATTCGACTGATTCTCACCTCGACCAAGTCAAGCAAGACTTGAACTTGAATTTCATCACCAAGCCTTACTCTAGAGACGCTTGGGAAAGAGCAAGACCTTGGATGCTCGAACAAAGACAAAAGATGGAAGCAAACGGTTGGAGCAACATCGATGGTCAAAGAGTGAGTAAGAAAAGGGAGTCTCGGATATGGTGGAGCAAGGATTGGAAAGATAGTTATCTGTTCGGATTGCAGGAGGGTCTAGAACAACCTTAATCTCTCTCTCCTCAATCTAACCTCTACTTCTCTCCCTCCCATTCCCTATTCTACAGACTGAATTGTTCGTTCTTCGTCGTAGCGCTCCTCACGGTTCTTACACCGACGACGGCTGTGAGTATTGCTGCGATTTCTCGGAAATATCAATCCGTCTATCTCCTCTCCTCCCTCCCCTTCTAATTCTCCTTCTACTGAATCTACTCGTCTCCCTTCTCTCACAGTCATGTACGTCAGATGTCCAAAGAAATGGATCGACTTTGCCCGTTCCGGTAGAAAGTTGAAGGAAGGAGAAGAACCAACCTCTCCAAACGGTAAACAACACACCAGAAGAGTCTCCAAGAGAAAGGAAAACGCTCCCACTTACGAAACCACTTCCGAACACATTTGGAAGATCAAGATCGACGGTGCAGACTCTGATGATGCCGATCGTCAACCATCTGTCATGATGGACGTCGCCGAACCTTTGGAAAACATGGTGAGTAACTTGGATCGAACGTCGACACGGTGATGGTGATCATTTTCGTCGAGGACAAACGATACTGACCGTCTTCTTCCTCTGTCTTTCTTCTACAGATCTACCTCGTCATGTGTCTATCTCCTGGAATGGTCACTTTGCAATCTTCTCGTAAGGAAGCCATCCAACCTGGTACCAAGGAATCCGACGCTAGAGAAATGGAAGAATCCATCTCTGTTCGTCATCGTGCCATTGTTGGAAACGAGTTCTACACCAGAACCTTACCACCAGCTTTCTGGTTCAAACGTAATCAAGAAGCTTTGACCAAGATCATGGCCGAAGGTTACGAACCAACTTTGGCAGCAGCCGAAGACATGGAAAAGTCTACCACTAGAGACATCAAGGATCTAAAGGAAAAGACTTGGGAAGAAGAAATCAAATTGACCGAAGCTGAATTGAAAGCAAAGGCCAAGAGAGAAAAGAAGATGATGAAGAAGGATCAACCTGCTAGTTTGGCTCCAACTGCTAATCATCAAGTCGAACTCACCGCTTAATCGAACCGGTGGAACTTTACTACTATCAATAAGTCAAGGAGATATTAACTTATCCTTTCTTTGAACTTAGTAAGGAGATATTAACTTATTTATCTTTACACGGTACTCAGTTGTTCAGATTCGAATCTCTTTTTAACGACCAAAGTCTCGGTTTCTCAGTCTCGTTTCCCAAAGTTTCCTTCCAGAAAAACTCAAAGGTTCATGACGTCGACTTTTCTTCTTTTAGCTTCAAACCAATTACCCTTCCTACTTCTTCTTTGCTAAATAACCGATTAACTAACTAAACATCAAACGAAAAAACTCTCTATAATAACAATACCTAACGTCAAATCCAACTCACAAAGCAAATCTCAAATCTCAACCATCGTCAACTCATCATGTATTCAGCAATCACTTTTATGTCTTTTCTTTCCTTCTTTCTCTCTTCTGATTTTTTGTTTTTGTTTCTCAAAGGGTCAAGTCGACGTCATGTACTTTTATCAATAATCCATCACAAAAAATTGTAATAACCTCTCCTGTTGTATCAAATACGTTCTCTCGATCTTATCATCGTCAGAACTCAAAGTGAATCCCGAATGAAATGTTTCCTTTTTCTGTTCAACTACTCTTGTTCATGTGTGATCTTGTGCTGAGGATAGTGATAGTAAAGACGGGCAGGAATGAACGAGCGGATGAACGGAAGACCTTGTGTCTTTACTCGACTGCCTATTTCTCCCTCCAACCATCGCCATCTTCAAGCAATGAGCTCCTCAGATCTTCATACAGAGCTGGAAAAGGGATTATCAGAAAAGAAAGCATGCTTCAAAGAGTCTACTGATGTTCGGCGTAGAGGCTCTTCCAAAACTCGTCTCTGCCTTCTCGGATTTCTAGGTCTTTCTAGTCTTTCGCTTCTCAACTTCTTCTTCATTCTTCCCTTCAAAGATTCTCAACTCATCATGCCTCTCTAGTCTTGACATCCACAAGGTGAGCTCTGTCTTGAAAGTCGACAAAGCCTTCTCGATTGTCTTCCACACCATCTCATCTTCCATTCTTCTTTCATTCGATATCGCATTCAGCACCTACCTTCTTCTCCTCCAGTTTCGAGCAATAGCTTTCACTGGCAACAGTGTGAAGGAGTGACAGACAAGAGATATAAGTGCGGTTATCTAGAAGTTCCACTCGACTACACAAACTCTTCAGACCCGAGAAGAGTCAAATTGGCGACCACTCTCCTTCAAGTTGGTGAACATAAATCAAAGCATACTATCGTAATCAATCCTGGTGGACCTGGTGGAAGTGGTACAGAAGCTACTTTCTATAGAGGCCCTTACCTCGCCAACTTGACTGATGGAGAGTTCGATGTCCTCGGATTCGACCCAAGAGGTGAGCGATTGATGATCTAGAGCACCTCTGAAAACTTGCAACTCATCACACGAAGCTCCTTGTAGTCTGCTGACAAGCCGTCTGGTCTCTCTCTTCGCTCGCAAGGTGTCAACATCACTTCACCCTCGATCTCCTGTTTCCCTCATGACGCCTACAGAGATCGATTTTCTCTTTTGACTTCGCAATACAGGGAAACAGAACCTTCGTCTAGTGAAGTCACGGCTCATCTAGAGATCTCCGATTCTTATTGGGAAGCGGTCATGTCTGCTTGTCTATCCAAGTACGGAGACATCCCTCGTTTCTTATCGACGGCATTCGTAGCTAGGGACTTGGATGAGATTAGGAAAGCTTTGGAAGAAGATTTACTCTATGGTTATATGATCTCTTACGGAACTGGTATTGGTCAAACTTACTCCCAAATGTTCCCTTTGCACGTCGGAAGGTTGATCTTGGATGGGTTAGAATTCGTCAAGGATCACAGAGAATTGGGTGGTTTCGCTTATACGAGCTTGGATAATGTTACCAATGCTTGGAATGATGGTTTATTAGGAGAATGTATCACAGCTGGAGCCTCAAATTGCCCTCTGGCATTAGACGTCAGCGGCGAGACTTCGGATTTACCAGGTCTACAGAAGAGAATGTCTCATCTTTTCGAAAGCTTGATTCGAAAGCCTATGCCTGCTTTTTCTGAAGAACTGGGACCTGGAATTGTCACTTATGAGAGTTTGATACGGATTATCTACGAGGCACTCTATAATGGTTACACTTGGCCTGCAACTGCTCAAATGCTCAGTGATTTGGAAAAGGGAAACGCTACGCTCGCTTTGCAAGAGATGATCGAGTGGCGTTTTGACCCAAAAGGATTCAATAAAGATCAGGAGCCTTCAAGCGAAGAACTTGTATACATGGTGATCTGTTCAGAGTCGTATGATGCCGATCGTCAACCTCTCGAGTATTGGGCTGAAATGCAAGCTGAACTGGCAAAGAAGTGAGTTCGATTCTTTCATTATCAAGTCCTCCTCTACTTCTTGATGATTGAAGAATGTCTTTGGATCTCGATAAATAGCCTCGATGAATCATTCATACTCTTTTTCTTCTTTTCTCTTTCAGGTCTTTCATCTCTGGTAACGAACGATTTTTCAACGTGCTGCCTTGTCGTCACTTCAAGTGGGATGTAGCAGAAGTTTTCAGAGGGGAATTCGATCAATCTCTGGCTACTCCTCTGCTGTTGTTTGGACAAACATACGATCCAGCTACACCTCTGAGAAACGGTAGAAGGTTGGCTGAAGCTCTCGGAGAAGACAATGCTCGACTAGGTGAGTTGTAACTTGTAAGCGCTCGACGAACAGACTGCAGACTCACTTCCCGATCTGGTGGTTAGACGCTTTCTGAATATACTTTTATACTTTCTTCTTACTTTTGCTCCCTCAGTTGTTCATCATGGCTACGGTCATGCGACTCGAGACTACTCTCAATGTTCGGAAGACATCAAGAGAGCTTACTTTTTGAATGGAACTTTACCTGAGAAGGCTGAAGCTGACTGTTACGCGGATAGGAAACCTTACGCGAAAGATGGAGATAGCTTATTAGAAGCTCAGTGGGCTGAAAGTTTTCGAGGCGGCAGAAAGTGGTGAGAGAGTCATCTCATGTACGAGAATCTCGTTTTGCAGAATGAGCGCCTACCGCTTTAGGATCGTGTCTTCACACAAAGAGTGACAGTCTAGCTAAATCTTTGCCTCTCATTTTGAAGTTCGAGTCTGCTCGTCTTTATCAAAGGTTCGATTTGGAATAATACAAAGCGGATCGAGCTGTCGTTGTCCTTCTCTCATCTCTCCGTCGAAAAATCTCGCCGAACATGTACATCAATAGCAACTCCTTCAACCTTGTTTAAGCAAATCTGCAATCTTCTCCGCCATGATCTTGTGAGCAGGCCATGTCGGATGAAGGAAGTTCAACCAGAGGTAAGTTGGCAATGGTGAACATGGCTCCGTTTGGACGTAAGAAGGTTCAGTGGAGTTTAGCAATTGATAGGCATCACAGTAGTCGATTCCAGAAACGAAACCGTAGTTCTGGTAATTCTGAATGAGCTCGTCGAAGAGCGAATAGGTGTCGAAGTGAAAGCAGTTGACGTCTGCCTTCGTCGCGCAGAATGCTTTGAGTCTGTTAAAGAGATCAAGATCAGCGGTAGCAAGTCAGAAAGTCTTCATAGAAAGGAACAAATGACAATGAAAAAGGTTCTGACTACTCACCTAGCGTCCAACACTTGGTTATAGTCTAGAATCGCTGGTCCCAGCTTCTTCTGATCTTCTGGACTCAAAAACTCTCCATATTTGATCTTGTCGAACGGAACGACATTCAGGAACAACCAATTCTTGCTCCCATTTTCATATAAGATCTCAAGATTCTTGATATAAGAATCCAAAATCTCTTCATGGATGGCAGTTTGATTACCATCCCTTTGGAAAGTGGCTGCGACATCGTTGATTCCGAAGAAGAACGAGAAAAGAGAGTTCTCTGCGTTCCAGGAAACATTTGAAGGGGCTGGTATGAAATCTTGAGTCCATAGATTAGCTTGAGTTACAAAGTCACCACCGTCAGGACGATTAACGATGGTATTGTTCACGCTTGCTCCACCGACAGCTGACGACAGAAAACGAAAAGTTGAAGACGAAGTCAACTAGCCAGCTTCAGAGCAAAGATCTTTTCAGGACACAGAGTCTCCTTACCGTAATCAATTTGTTGTGTTCCAGATGGATTGGTCGAACCATTGACTGCTAGAACAGTCCCATACATTGGTCCAGCAGCGGTAGTGAGCTGAGGAGTGAAGAAGTCAAAGATTTGACCTTTTGCAGTGGCAGTGTTTCCGACAGTGGTGTAACTATCTCCAAATTGGAAAAAATCTTCATAACAAGGCGAGAAAGATTAAGAAGTAGAACGGTTAAAGGAGTCACTTCATAGATCCACCTCTAGTTCTCATCGGCGCCCCAGAAACCGATTTTGTTCGAACCAAAAAGCCCATAGATGACGCTTTTCCTTGGCCTCGCAAGATGGTTACTCACAATCGATTTTGGACCAATCGAACTTGGCAGGACTTGCCATAGCTGAAGAAGCAAGGGCGAGCAGCGAGAGTGTTTTGGCTGGAGAGAACATTGGAGAAGAGACAAAGGACCGACTTCAAGACAGGTTCAACATAGTCTTGTCCAAGCCCCACCGCTTAGGTGTGGACGTAGCCTGCCCCGCGGAGGGTCTTGTTTGTGAATCGCCGATTTGGCTGGTGCTCGCAGCCCACTATAGGGGCCTCTCAGCCAAAATCTGGAGATTTCAAGATTCCAAAATGTTCTCCAATCCCTCTCTAATGTATCTCAAAAGCAGGCAAACTTAGTAACGAAAATCATTTTCTAAGATCAAAAAGTCAACGGAGCGACTGATTTTCCATGATTTACTTAAGACTTCTGTTGCCACCACTCACTTTTCAAATCATTCTCTCCAATTGCTCTTTTTTCTTGGTAGCTGAATGAATACATATCAAACATTTAATCTCTCAAAAATTGGAGCCTCATTGGCAAATTTGAATTTGTTGAGACGATTTGAAGTGCGTCTCAGCCAAAGATGAAGACCCACGTGAAGGAAATAGGAGCCTCTGTTGGTCGAGATAGGGGCCTCTGACCAGAGAGACAAGCTCTTGGAGAGCCTAGAACTCGATACTCAATCTCTTTGATGAGCTCTGTGCTGACATTTTCTCATTTCTAGAGTATCTATTACAGTCTATTAGAATTTGAAAGGAGGTCAAGTGGGCGAGGGTAACGGATTCAGCTGTTCTCCAGCCAAAGAAAAGGGTGAAAGGAGACGGCTCATTGAGCAGACTTTCTCAAATCGACGACCAATAAAAATTGGGGGGTATAATTAAAACATATAGATCACTCGTATGAAGAAGATTGGGAGTGATTTGGAGGAATGGAAAAGGCCCTGCGAGCACGAATAGATCGCCAGCCAAATCCAAAATGTCCAGTTTTGAGAGGTCTTAACTCTCTCTCCGGACGAAATCTTCTCCAAACGCTCTCGTTTCTTTTCGAGAAGAAAGTTTAGAATAGTAATTTTGTTTCTCATTAGCAAAAAAATGGAAGAGGGCGACTTGCTGGGCAGATAACTCGCATCTAAAAATGCACGTTTGGACCAGTTTAGACGGTTTTGGGTGTGAGCACAAGCCAAAGTGACGAATTCAGCAACCAGACCTTACAACATTTGCTGTTGCTCGCCTTGTTCGGCCGAGCGGCGTCACTGTGTGCGTAAGGTCTGGGACCAGACTAGGTTCAACACTAGACACTTTTATATCCCTTTTCTCAGATTCCTGCTACTTGCGGATCCTTCCCCTCTTCGATCCGTCTGAAACGAGAGAGAGAAAGAACTCAAGAGATTCAGCCCAAGCTACCGAGTAGCGACTAATAACGCAGGAATGACATTTATGATTAATGAAGACTCCCGTGGAAGTCGCAAGCTTCAAGATTCCTTTTGAGATCAACCAGAAAATGAGAAGTGTACGAACGACGAGTCTATGGTTTGCCAAAGATTGGGAGTTGACGAGAAGCTCTTGCGCTTTGTGCCAGCTTGGAATATAAGTCAGGCCAGTCTTCTTGGAACGATTGGAATTTGATCTGATTGTCTTGCTATCTCTGCAGTGTCGACCTCGAATGTCTGAATGAGTTGTCGTCTTGTGCGTCGACGAAAGACACGCGAAAAAGCTCAGCAGGGAGATTGCGAATACCGACTTTCAAAGGAGCTAGACGGGAAGAGATCTCGGGAGATTTTTAGCAGTTGAAAGTGTTAGGCTGGGAGAAGGCAAGGCTGGTGGGAATGAAAGATGAAGATGATGGAAAGAATTCATTGGAAAAGAAGTGAAAAGAGGATAGAATTCGATTGAGGAGGTCTGTGAATTGTGCGAGCTTTGGCCAGTTGGAGGCTGCTGGGATGAGTGGAAGATTTGGTTCGACTTCTTCTTTCCTTCCACAACCATTCGACTTTCTCCCTTTCCTCTATCTACTTAGTCACATTCATTCATTCATCCTTAGTAACGACAATCGATTGATATCACAAACAACTCGATCCCTTCCATCTCTTCACAATGTCTTCAAAGGGTGAGTATCGCTGACTTTGGTTGCTATCCATCTTGGAATCTCTCCTTCTATCCAGATCATCCTCTCCTTCTCTTCTCGCTGACCAATCTCTCCTTCCATCTTTCTCATTCTCATCTTTCCCACTCTATCTCAAGCTATCCGCGAGTTCGATGCCAAACTTCTATTGAACTATTGGTTGGCTCGTTCTCCTTCAGCCAACCAAGAGACTGTAGCTTCCTCTTCCTTCAAAGCTCCAGAAGCCAAAGTCGCTCAAGTCTCTTGGGATCCAGAATCAAACACAATCACTTCTGATGCTCAATTGCCATCTTGGGTAGAGAACACAAAGTTGGTAGCAAAGCCAGATCAACTCATCAAGCGTAGAGGTAAAGCTGGTCTCTTGAAACTCAACTCTGATTGGAAAGATGCAAAGGAATGGATCGTAGAGCGCGCTGGTAAAGCTCAAAAGGTGAGTTTATATTGTTCATATTAGTAACATTAGGATGGTTTTGGGAGATGGAGAGGAGGAAAATGGCTCTAAAAGTTTCGGTTGGGGCAAGGAAGGTCAAAAGTTTTTCCTCACCCAACCCAACTTTTGGGGCAAGATCAGAGGAAGGAGGTCTGTGCTTTTCTTCTCGATGAGCATACATCTTGGACTACCTATCATGATCTATCTCTACTCCATCGTTGAAATGGGAGCAGTGTGCTGGTTGATGTTACGATCGCTGTCATCGATCATTTCCTTATCACCTCTTGCTCTATCTTCCATGAGCATGGACCGCTCTCACCTTCACCTTCCAAGAGCTTCTTTCAATAGAAATAGTGAATGTATGCCCTACAATATCGTTACTAACCTCTTCTACGTACTTCTCTCTTCACTCTTCTCTAATCACAGGTCGAAGCTGTCACTGGAACTCTCAACAACTTCATCGTCGAACCTTTCTGCCCTCACCCAGCCAACACCGAGTTCTACGTCTGTATCAACTCAGCCCGTGAGGGAGATTACATTCTATTCACTCACGAAGGTGGTGTAGACGTTGGAGATGTCGATGCCAAAGCAAAGAAACTATTGATTCCAGCAGATCCTTCCGAACCTTTCCCAAAGCGTTCAGAATGGACTTCCTCCTTATTATCCGGAGTATCAGATGCAAAGAAGGAGATCATGACTGACTTCTTGATCAGATTATACGACGTTTACGTTGATTTACACTTTGCTTACTTGGAAATCAATCCTTTGGTTTGTCAAGATGATGGCTCAATCGCTTATCTAGATATGGCTGCCAAATTGGATCAAACTGCCGATTTCATCTGTGGTCCAAAGTGGGCTATTGCTAGAGATCCTTCCATCTATGGTGCTGCTCCTAATACTGCTCTTAAAGGAGAAGATAGAGGTCCTCCAATGGTTTGGCCAGCTCCTTTCGGTAGAGATTTGACAAAGGAAGAAGCCTACATTGCTAAACTAGATGCCGGTACTGGTGCTTCTCTCAAGTTGACTGTTCTCAACCCAACTGGTCGTATTTGGACCATGGTTGCTGGTGGAGGTGCTTCCGTCGTCTACTCGTGAGTAAGATCTTCGAGAGTTTGGGGGAAGGAAGGAGAGAAAGAAAATTCTCGCTACGCGTACTCTCATTCTGACTTTGCTTCTTTCTTTTCTTATTCTTATTCACTTCTTTTCTGTCTCTCTTTTCTTCTCTCTCAGTGATGCCATTGCTGCTCACGGATTCGCTCATGAGCTCGCCAACTATGGAGAATACTCTGGTGCTCCAACCGAAGGTCAAACTTTCGAATACGCAAAGACTCTTCGTGAGTGTTCTTTCTAATCTTTTTTAAATTCCAAAGAACACTTTGATTCTGTTCGACGTCGTTACTGATCTTGCCTTTCCCATTTCTTTTTATCTTCGTCTTTCATCTTCCTTCTCTTACTCTTTCTCGACCATCGACAGTCGATCTCATGACTCGTGGTGAACCAACCAAGGAAGGAAAGCTCCTCATCATCGGTGGTGGTATTGCCAACTTCACCAACGTCGCTTCCACCTTCAAGGGTATCATTCGTGCTCTCAAGGAATACAAGGTCGCTTTGGCCAAGTACGGAGTTCGTATCTTCGTTCGTCGTGGAGGTCCAAATTACCAGGAAGGTCTACGTGCCATGCGTCTTCTAGGAGAGGATCTAGGTGTTGAGATTCAAGTCTTCGGACCAGATACTCACATTACCGACATCGTTCCTTTGGCTTTGGGAATCAAGAGCAAGGAGGATCTCGACATCGCTGCTCACGCTGCACCAGCTTCCGGAGCTCAAACTCCAAGCCACCAGCCTCAAGCCAACGGTCAACAAGAACACAAACCAACTGGAGCCGTCGACGCCGTCACTGGAGAACGTCAACAACCTCAGGATCAAATCGTTCACTTCGACCCAGTCACTGGAGCTGCTCGCAGACCTGACTATCTACCTTTCGATGAGAACACTCGTTCTTTGGTCTACGGTCTTCAACCTCGTGCTATCCAAGGAATGCTCGACTTCGACTTCTCTTGTGGACGTAAGGCTCCTTCGGTAGCTGCCATGATCTACCCATTCGGAGGTCATCACATCCAAAAGTTCTACTGGGGAACAAAGGAAACTCTTCTTCCAGTCTACACCAGCGTCGAGGAAGCCGTCAAGAAGCATCCAGATGCTGACGTCGTCGTCAACTTCGCTTCTTCTCGTTCAGTCTACTCTTCATCTCTAGACATCCTTAAGCTACCTCAAATCAGAGCTTTGGCTCTCATCGCCGAAGGAGTTCCAGAACGTCATGCTCGTGAGATTCTTCACAGAGCAAAGAAGGCAAACGTTCTCATCATTGGACCTGCTACCGTCGGAGGAATCAAGCCAGGTTGTTTCCGTATCGGAAACTCTGGTGGAATGATGGACAACATTCTCTCTTCCAAGCTTTACAGACCTGGTTCCGTAGGCTACGTTTCCAAGTCTGGAGGTATGTCCAACGAATTGAACAACATTCTTTCCTTGACTACCAACGGAACTTACGAAGGTATCGCCATCGGAGGAGATCGTTACCCATCAACCACCTTCATCGATCACATGCTTCGTTACGAAAAGGATCCAAACTGCAAGCTCTTGGTTCTATTGGGAGAGGTCGGTGGAATCGAAGAGTACAGAGTCATCGATGCTGTCAAGCAAGGTATCATCAAGAAGCCAATCGTAGCTTGGGCAATCGGTACTTGTGCTAAGATGTTCACTACTGAAGTTCAGTTCGGCCACGCTGGTTCAATGGCCAACTCGGATCTAGAGACTGCTTCAGCCAAGAACTTGGCCATGAGAGAAGCTGGTTTCATCGTCCCAGATACCTTCGAAGATCTACCAAACGTCTTGAGGGATGCTTACAACAAGTTGGTTGCCAACGGTGTCATCTCTCCAAAGCCAGAGAGAGCTCCACCAGCTATTCCAATCGATTACAAGTGGGCTCAAGAGTTGGGTATGGTCAGAAAGCCAGCTGCTTTCATCTCTACCATCTCTGACGAACGTGGATCCGAACTCATGTACTCTGGAGTCAAGATTTCCGAAGTCTTCGAATCTCAAATGGGTATCGGAGGTGTCATCTCTCTTCTTTGGTTCAAGAGACGTCTACCAGCCGAATGTACTCGTTTCATCGAGATGGCTCTTCAGTTGACTGCTGATCACGGGTGAGTAGAGTTGCTAGCTCGAAGAAAAGTTGGATGTATGCCTCGATATCTCTTCTCTTTCGTCGTTCTAACCTTTTGCCTTTTCGTCTTCCTCTCTTTGCTTTCCTCTTCTCTTCTTCCCTCTCCAGTCCTGCCGTCTCTGGTGCCATGAACACCATCATCACTTCTCGTGCCGGAAAGGATCTCGTTTCGTCTCTAGTCTCTGGTCTCTTGACCATTGGAGACAGATTCGGTGGAGCTCTAGACGATGCTGCCAAGGAGTTCTCTGCTGCTTACGACAAGGGTTTGACTCCAAGAGAATACGTTGACTCTATGCGTAAGGCAAACAAGTTGATCCCAGGTATCGGACACAAGATCAAGTCAGTCACCAACCCAGACTACCGTGTTCAAGTCGTCAAAGAGTTCGTTCAAAAGAACTTCCCATCCCACAAGATGTTGGATTACGCTCTAGCCGTCGAGAAGGTCACTACTGCCAAGAAGGATTCTTTGATCTTGAACGTCGATGGTTGTTTGGCCGTCTGCTTCGTCGATCTATTCAGAGATTCGGGTGCCTTCACTCCTGAAGAAGCTGATGAATACGTCAAGATTGGAACTCTCAACGGTATCTTCACTCTAGGTCGTTCCATTGGTTTCCTCGGTCATCACTTGGATCAAAAGAGACTCAAGGCTCCTCTTTACCGTCATCCAGCTGATGACTTCCACATCTCTATGAACCAACCAGAGAGAATCGTCGTCAACGCTAAGAAGTTATAGAATATTGAACAGGTTTGAAAACTCTTTATTCAAGAATTTATTCTCTATCTATCTCTTTATCCTTCCTCCTCTCCTCCAAATCCAAGCGCAAAGCTTGTAAATATCAAAATCAAACATTCTCTCTCTCTTCCCTCTTATCAATCTCTTCTGGGCAATGGGTTTTAATTCTAGTACGCAAGAAGCCGAAAGTGAAAGAAAAATAAATCGAATACAATCTCAAAAGTCAAAAAAGTCGAATCCTTGTTTTTCCCCTTCGTAGCTTTTTCTCTTCCTTTGCTTTCATCTTTTATCCCCTACCTTGTTCGTCTCTCTTCATGTCAAATTTCATTTCCAATTCCCTTTTAATAGACTTTCGCTTTCGAGCTCAATAAAAGACAAAGGGTGTTTCTGTCCGAATCTGTGTGCAACTTTGACTTTGAGACTCGAGACTCTCTCCGACAGGCCGACACTTTTTCCTCATCTTACTCTCTCTGAACTGCTCAAAGCTCCCAAAAATGAGAGCAATCAGTGTTGATTTACCTAAAATAGCCAAGGGAGAACGGGATCGATAATAAAGGAGATGGAAAGAGAAGAACTCTGTCAAAGTCTGCGGGTGAGGGTTTTCGAGATCTGTCATCTTTTGGAGGCTCTCTCGACTTCTTTCACTCCCTTGTTTGGGTTTTTAGGGATATCAAGAATCTGCAAAAAACCTCGGATGGAGCGTCACTCTCTGCATCCTTCTCGCAGAGGCCAAAAGGACTCGATTTTCTCTCAAGCCCACAAATCGTCTGTCGAGATTTGGAGTTTTGGAAAAACGGGCCCAAAAAATCACGTTCTTTCGTCCTTCCTCGCCTTCCGTTCTCATCTTTCATCCGTTTTATCTTCATCTGGAAGTTTTCAGAGAGTCTCTTGTTGACCTCTCGTCTTGAATCTCCATGAGTCTCATGCAAGAAGTGGCGACGAGCTGACTTCCAAGAGCAAACTCTGTTCTTCGGACTCTCTTCTCATTCACTCGAACGTCAACTTCTGTAGCTCATCCGATCGAGTTCATGAGATACAGTTCAGCTCCAGCGCCGACTCGAAAGTCTCCCGAAACTCTCCATAGCTAGCCGTGGCCAACTGACGACGAGATTTCTCTCTCCCAGAATCCCTCCAGCGTTCGCCCAGCGTTCGAAAAGCGTCTAAAAGAGACCTGGAAGCGATCGGAAAGCGAGAAGGAGAAACCCAGAAATGTGTTAAAAGTTTGGTCCTGGCTGGGAATCGAACCTGAAACACACGAATGTGATGTACTTTGATAAAAGTTGGTTGCCTTTTGTATTTCTATTCAAAATTGTTTTCCAAAGGATTGATCAATTTCGTGGATTTGCTCGGTAAAGTACGTTGACGTCTCCCTGACTCTTCAAACTTGCTTTCGCCCTATAGGGGCCTCCAATTATGTTGCATCTTTCCTGGATCGAATCGCCTCGTTGGGGGTAGAATAGTCCTAAAGGGAAACAGACCTTCCCCGTTTGTAAGGAAAGCGAAAAGAAAACAATTTTCTTCGAGACTGCCTCTCGTGCTGGTCAACAGCCCCTTATGCGATATAAGTGGCTTACCCTAGTATGCTGGTAGCGACGATGAATCTAGATTTGGCTTTCCCTAGAGAGGTCCAACGACTATCTACCGCGCGAATCAATTTTGACTTGAGCGAGTGAACGAGTTTCATCTTTCCATGAGCTAGGCATATTCGATCATAGTATCTAAGACCTAGTATTCTGGATCAACCTAACTTTTTCGATTCTTTTTTTCGTTTCGACGAAAGAAGGATTGGAGAATCGTCTCTTTTAACAATTAACGACCCTAACGACACTATACCCATTACTGTATTCCTAGTATACCCATAGCTGTATTTCTACTATATACCCATAACTGTATTTCTACTATATACCCATAGCTGTATTTCTACTATATACCCCTAACTGTATTTCTAGCTAGCCACGCTAACAACGAAAGAAGTCGACCAGCCTGCTACTCTGAATGAGCTTAATTCGTCTCTAGAGAGTGGTAGGCTCGAGTCTAATAACTATAAGCCTCTGAATGGGCCTCGACCCTAGAGAGGCGAAACACATACTCTAACAAAGCCGAGATGATCTAGTATCTTCTCATTACTCATGGGCGCGACCCTAGAGAAAGACTGACGAACGAAGAAGCAAGCCTTTCAACCAAGACGCTAGAGGGCAGCCGAGTAGCTGCAGCTCTTTTGTCGAAAAGCTCCACTGTGCTAACCTATCAGGGAGAGTGCCACACTTTTCGGGACTTGGTGGTATTTCGCTCGAACTGCCAAAGGTCCTTCGACTCATCGACTCTTTCCGACTCGCTCTCACCTCAAGAGACTCATTTCGAGTCGATATAGACCATTATGAACCATTTGAGCTTTGGTCAGTCTTTTGACCTTCTTTGTGCGAGAAGAGACAGTAGACAACCTGCTGGAGGTAGTCGTCATCGATTCGTCTCACCTTATTATCGATCTCATATAATACGGGTTTTCAAACTCTCTCGACGCACACCACAGACCAAGAACAGAGTCGTTATCGAGAACAATTGCGCATTTTTTGGGTTTGGTCTTGATAGACCGATATTGAAGACCATACAAGAGAGAAGGTAGGAGGAGTGTTGTTGGATTGTGCATAAGCATGGCGATGAGAATGTAGATAGTAGTGTGAGATAGAGATGTGCTGAGCTGGCTAACGAAAAGAGGATGAATCTATTGAAAGCATGCACGGATGAGAGAGGAGGAAAAGACCAAAAGAATTGAAAAGAGAGAATGATACAAAAATGGAAATTGAAAAGAAAAAAATCTGTAAGAGGCCAAGATTAAGGGTGAGAATGCAATGATAAAGGGAAGATGATGAAGCCTTTCCTAGATAATTTTGGGGATGGTGATTGAAGAAGATTGAGAATCTAGTGAAGAGAGAAAAGAAAAGAAACCGTTGATTCGAGAAATGGTAAACCGGATTCCCTGTCCTTCCAACTCTTTTTCCATAAACCCAATCTTCTCTTAAAATGAATAAACAATGAAGAAACTTTGAGAAAACCTAAATCGACTTGCGAAGATTTAAGCAGAGTGAAGAGTTTCCAGGAATTCCTTTCCAGCTGGAATCTGTTTCTCACGTCTGTCCTTCTTAGCACCCTTTCCGTTTGCCTTAGCCTTTTGGTTCCTGATTTCAGCTCTGATGGAAGTTTGTGCGTAAGGGTTCAATCTGAATAGAAGAGCTCTGTTTCTGAGAGGGTTCTTCTTTTGAGTGAAAGGTCTCTTGGTCTTTGATTGTCCAGCTGGTCTGACGACGGATTGGATTTCGTCAGAGTTGATTAGACGAGTGATATCAGTGTTGGAGATCTTTGGTTGAGAAAGAGCGAAACCAGTCTTGGCTGAAGAACCAGTCTCAAAGGTTCCGTAGATGGAATCGAGTTGCTTGATGGCATCTTCGGTCCAAATACAGAATCTTCCAACATGTCCACCTGGAGCCAATTGAAGGAGGTTCAATCTGTGAACCGAAGCCAACTCGACACCTGGAATGTTTCTGAAAGCCTTGACGATTCCCTTGTCTTCGTTGTAGACAATCAATGGTCCACGACGTTGAGTGTGACGACGGTTACGGATCTTTCCAACTCCAGCACGAACCTTGCGAGAGTTTGAAACCTTGACGACATCATCGTAAGCCTTGAGGGACTTGAGAAGAGCGACGGCTTCCTTGGTCTTGGTGAGAGCTTCGGCAGAAGAAGAGACGACTAGAGGGACTTCTTCAATTTGCTCGATACGGTGACCACGAGCCAAGACGAGGGATGGCATCGTAGTGGCAGCCAAGGCAGAGGCAGTAGCAAATTGCTTTTGCTTCTGGTTGGACTTGATGAACCAACGTCTCCATAGCTTGGTTGGGGCGAACATGTGACCTCCACGAGCCATGTTACCGAAGGCGGCCTGAAAGAGGAGTAGAGAGAATAGAGAGAGGGTGGGAAGGAAAGATGAGCATTCGAGGTAGAGAGCAAGGGAGAGAAGTGCTGCTCCAGATCTGCTCGTGGACCAGAATTACTCGACTTGAAGCATTCCCAGTTGAATTGATGCTCCTAAAATTCTAGTGAGTGGTTTGTAGACTCCTAGGAGGAGGCATACAATCACTTTTCTAAAGCTGCCTAGAATTCGAGGAAGACCATCCATTCCTTCCAGCTAGATCTTTCTCAGCAGCTGGCAGTAGAACAACTCTGACAATCCGAGTTGGATCCCAAATCAGATCCCACTATTCTGATTCACAGACTTCTTGAGGAGCTATCGGCAGTTCTTGCTTCCAATTGAAGATTCTTCACAATCTTCTTCCACCTCTGTTTTCCCTTCATCGTCCGATCAAATCACTCCTTCCCTCCCAATTTCTCCTTCGAGACTTCAATCCGATTCGAGACTCACTTGACCAGAACGGTGAGTACCTCCTCCTCCAACACGAGGAATACGGGCGACGGCACGACCAGTACCCCAAGATTCAGCAGAGGTTTGATGACCAGCGTTGGTTGCGACGGCGTATGGTTGACGCTTGTTCTTGGCCATGTTCTCTGAGAAAATGCGAGAGAAAGGAGAATGAGAGCCATTGTGTTAGAGGAAGAAGTTGTTGAAGGTTGAAGAGGGAAGTGAACTTCTTCGAGAGGAAGGGACTGGAATTGAAGGTTTCGAGATTTGACAATAACTTCTTGACGATGTAGACCTCGAAAATAACATCTTGAGACTGTTATTTATTCAGTTTGCTTGATTTAAAGAGAGCTTGATGAGAGAAGCTTTCTAGCTTGAATCATCCATCTTACTTCGAATTTCCATCCATCAGCAGCACCACTTGAACCTGAGTTCCTCCAATCATTTCCCATCTTCTAATCATACAAGTGAAAGTTTCAAGTATTGATATTGAGATTACGATTACATTTGAAGTCTCTCGATGAAGTTGAGAATCGGCTTTGAAATTCAAGATTTCGAGTTCTAGAAGTTGCTGGCCTGCCTTCTCTTGATCGAATTCCAGTCCTTCCTTCTACTCTGACCTCTGATTCAATTTCGATATTTCTTTCTAGAATGTCTACTCACTGTGAATGGCCTCGACAACGTCGGTTCTGATTGGAGCAGTGAAGACTACTGGGAGAGGGAGAGAGCCAGCAGAGGCACCATCTGCTCCTCTGACATTGACAGCTGTTGGAAGTTAGAAGAAATATAAACGTCAGTATTTGGGTTGATTGTTGGATATATCTTGCAATCATGGGAGACGCACTTTGCTTTGAAGCCATTTTTGAGGTTGTCTTGAGGATGCTTCTTCGACTTCGACTGGAGATTTTGGCAGAAGTTCTCTCTGCAGGCAAGCATCTCCACGTGGTGCACCTCACCCACTCTCTCCATTCATCTTGAAAAGAGTGGAATCCATTTGAAAATTACAATTGAAAAATCTAGAAGACGTGGAAAATCTGTGATTACAGTGAGTAAAATCTGACTTCTATCGCGGGCAATGGTGAGACTGCGGCGGCTCGTTTTCGAAGGAAAGACAAAAGAGAACCGCTCTACGAAGGATGCACTCTTAACGATGATTTTTGAGAGTATTCTAATCCCTATAAATCAGAAAAGAGGCAAAGAGAGAGTTTTGATAGCAGTATAATTCCCTTCGATAGAGCCTGGAGAGACTAAAACGCAACTCTCGAGGAGCATCATTGTCTCTTCTTCATCAAATGTAGCACGGTGAGAGAATACAGTCTATCGATCTTAATTGATGGCTTTTTGGCTGGCGGAAGGGGAAAACCTCATCAACATTCATACTCTCCCACCTCAGATGATCTAATGCCTTGTTCACTAGACGCACTGAAAGATGTAATTAAATAGATAGATTAGGAGAATAAGACTGGAATATCAGGACTGAATAAGGTAATACGAAGATTATAAGATAGGGAGACCAGCTTCTAGTTGCGAACAGCTAGGAAAAAGTTTGGGAAGAGCAGCGAAATTTTAAAAAGCGAAAACATTGTTCATCGTGCATGGATCAAAAGGTTTGTACGGAGATGAGAGAAAAAGTCTCTTATTCGACTTGTCCAGGTGCTGGCTTGCCTGCACAGGTCCAAGTACTTGAAAAGAAGAAGACGAAAGGGAGAGAGAGTAGGAAAAAGGTCAGTGGGCAAGTCTCTCCAAGTCCGAGTCTCTCTATTTCATGGCACTTACTCGTTTCTCTTTTGATGCTTTCCAATAGCCTTGTATGGGCTTGGGTGTCCCTTGAGACAATCTTGAAGAGAGACTGGAGTGACATCCAACTTTTTGAAGTAGTCCAAAGCGAAAGGAATGATTTGTCCGACGGTTGGTTCCTTGACTTCGTGACCTAAGATGAGATGTCTTTCACCAGCCTTGAAGGTCTTGTACATTTCGATAGAAGTCTCTGGAGTGTCTCCGTCAGCGTCTCCCTGTAAAAGAGTGAGAGACACGGCGAGAAGAGGATGGTAAAGCGTCAGAGATGCTTCTATCGACGCCTCCCAGTATTTTGACAACAGTTCGAACAAAGTCCAAAAAGACACTCACGTTGTTGTCGCTCCATTGTACGACGTGGAGATGATGTTTGTCTTCGAGGTACTTGATGACAGTCTTGTTGGTTTCTCCGTAAGGACTGTTTAGTAGATGAGACAAAGCATCGAAAGAAAATGAAGTCAGTCGGATTCGAGCCTCTTTCAAGTAAGCTCTTCGTCTTTCAGCGGCTAGAGTTCCTTGAAGGAATCGACGCCTCAATTTTCTTTCTCTACTCACGCTGAAAGCCAGAAATTGAGAGAAGGGGAGTGAGTGCGATGAAAGGAGTGTCAGCAACATTGATAAGAGTTCAAAGCAAAGGGGGTAAGACGAAAGCACTCACGTCTGATGAATCTGTGTTAGAGAGAGAAACAGAAGGGAGGGCCGAGAGAAGGTGAAATGATCAGCAAGAGCCAAAAAACATCAAGAAAAGAGATTTCTACCTACCTTGGAATAACTCCGACAGTCTTCCAAAGTAGCTCTTCCATGAGCTCGATTTGAGTATCGATTTGCTTAGGAGTAACGAAGTTGGTCAAGTTGCTGTGTCGCGGATAAAGAAAAAAGAAAGAGTCAGAGAATCAAACGACGTCTAGACATTCGTTGACAAACGAACTCACACATGGCCCCAGGTGTGAGTTCCAATAGTGTCTGGTAGTGCAAAATGAGAAGAGATAGAGAGGTCAGTTGAATAGGTCAACAAGACGAGACAAGTAGGGTAACGATAACAAGCTCGTGTTGGCACTCACGACCAGCAGCGAGCACTGCTCTCATTTGCTGGACATAGACCTGTTGCAGTGGAAAAAAGGTTAAGAGCGATATGTTAGATTAGAACCATTTAGAAACAAAAGGACAAAAAACAGCGTCGTCGACGAACCTTGTCATAGCTGTGGCCGCCCAAAACCCCAAGTGAAAAGAGTGAGAGAGGATTCGGATCGAGAGAGAGCGAAGGGTCAGCATCTTCAAAAATAACAGTCAAGAGCTCAAAAATCAAGAGAAAGGTGATAATAACGAGCAACCCCAATTGTTACCATTAAAAAACTGTGTAAAGAGGATAAAGAGAAAGCGAGAGAGTTTAGAATTGAAGGAGAGAGTAAGTAGAGGTGAAGCGGTGGCGTTGCGCGGCGAGGAGCGACTCACGAAGTTAGCATGAGCTCCAGCAGCAGTGAACTGGTCGCTGACGTTCTTAGTCCAGGTGAAAGGACCATCATCGTAAGTAAGGGCTACTTTGCCATTGACGCAGTTTCCAGTTCGAGGGCCCTGTAAGGAGAGAGCGAGATTTCGAGACAGGTCGATGACGACGGTTCAGTGGAATAGAACGGACTCCTGCATGAACTTTCATTCCATAACACTTACATGACCATTAACCCACTGTGTAAAGCAGATTCGAAGGAAGTAAAAAGATACGAGAGAGGGAGAAGGAGATGAGTTCTGCCTCTCGATGCGTCGTTGGTGTGACGCTTGAAACGATTAGAGAGACTCACGTTGTTCACGTTATCACGAGCAGCTCCTCCAGGGTTGAACTTAACATTATCTGTAGATTTGAATGTCGAGAAGAACGTCAATACGAGAACGGAGACGAACCGAAGGAGAAACGCCTCTCGAGGTCCTTCCAGAGAGCCCCTGACTTCTGAAAACGACGCCTTCGAAACGGTGAGTAAAACTTCAAACTCACCTCCAGCAGCTCTTGGGAATAGTTGATAATCGTCTGGATCCATAGCCATGATGTCTCTCTTGACGGATTCAGGTAAAGCAGTGTTCTCAAGATCGCGAGCAGCTAGAACAGCTCTGCGTTGCTTTAGAGAGTGGTTGTTTGATGCCTTTTCGAGATCTGCATTGACAGAGATGAGTAGAAAAGCGGAAGCTACGAAGATTGATAGGAAGGAACGCATCTTGAAAGGACAGGTTGAGAGAGGATGGAGAAGGAGACGGTGGGAGAAGAAAGAGGGAAGATAAGAATGAAAATTTGGCTCCTTTTGTAGGTGAAAATAAGTCTCAATCGCTACGGTCCTGATCAGACTTAATTTCAAACCTCGGCGATAGAACCATTCTCCTTCCAGAGCTGGAGGGGGCACAAATGAGGCTCCAACACATCGTCGAGATCTGACCGGACCACGCTCCCTGGAGCTGGAGACCGAGGTAACCCAGAACCAGGCTTAAGAGCAAATGTTTTGCGTTCGTTTGGCATAAGGAGTTTCTGCTCGTTAATTACTCCCCTGAATTTAAAGTTAAAGATCTCCTGGACGTCGAGGTCTCTCCGCGTCAATCATCATTCTGCATAGGCGGAAGAGTTCCTACAAAGAGACGCAAGCCCCAGAGATCACATTAAGGTATACTTGCGTTACTCGAGAGCCAAAGAAATGAAGTGGTTTTGCTTGAGATAGCGAAAAAGCAAAGAGCAGACGTCAGTGAGATTAGACAGAAGGGCGACTCAAAGTAGCGAGCGGTGTTGGCACTCACGACCAGCATCGACTGCAGCTCTCATTCCTTGTACTTCTTCATCTGAGCAGCTGCAGCTATAGCTGTAAAAAAATTGCAGAAAAGATCGCATTTAGAGAGGAATGCGCCTGTGTTATTCGAGAGCCAGAGGATGGAAGTAATTCTGCCCTTCGCGCGCGATGTCGACAGGTGGCAAACATCCTTTTTGAGAAAAACAATAGTGGAACGAGTATGCGAGAGATTTGACGTTTAATTTCTAGTCTTCAGAGTAGAGTAAGAAGAACTGTTCCAAGCGTGAAATAAACAAAAAGAGAAGAGAGCTCAAATAGCAGTGCGTTCTCCTTCGAAAGAGCTTGCTCGGACAAAATGCAATTCTCGGGAAGCGTTCATCTGCATATTTGATCATACAGAGCGCTTTCAGAATGAATTACTTTTCATTGTTCACTCTTGAATGATAAAGGTTTAATCGATCGAACGAAGAGGAGGACTTCATCGACATTCAAACTCGATATTGTCTCTGATGCTTGCTCACACAGGGTTTGCTCGTTATTATCACCTTTCTCTTGATTTTTGAGCTCTTGACTGTTATTTTTGAAGATGCTGACCCTTCGCTCTCTCTCGATCCGAATCCTCTCTCACTCTTTTCACTTGGGGTTTTAGGCGGCCACAGCTATGACAAGGTTCGTCGTCGATGATGTTCTGTGTCCTTTCGATTCTGGAATCAGACGAAAACGATTAAATAAATAGATTAAGGAAGTAAGACTGAGCAAGGACAAGCGAAAAGAACATTTACTAAATGGAGTTCTAGAGACGATTAGTTAGGAAGATTTGTCATAAGTTTGGGAAGAGAGGCAAAACTTTAGATAGCAGGAAATCTAATTCTCATTCGTTGGTTCCGGACGCTTGGATCAGAGATGAAGAGAAGCGTTTATGAGACTTGACCAGGTGCTGGTTTACCATCGCAAGTCCAAGAGCTTACGAAAGAGAAGAGAAAAGTGCAAAGAGATGGGAAAGAGAAGAAAAGTGGTGAGTCGCAATGTCTCGCAAATTCGATTATTTTTCCTTCTTACACTCACTCGTCTCTTTCTTGTCTTTTACCGATGGCCTTGTATGGACTGAGGTGACCTTTGGTGCATTCTTGAAGAGAGACTGGAGTGACACCCATCTTTTTGAAGTAGTCAAGAGCGAAAGGGATAATCTTCCCGACGGTTGGCTCCTTGACTTCGTGACCGAGAATGAGATGTCTCTCACCAGCTTTGAAGCCTTTGTACATCTCGATGGAGGTTTCTGGACTGTCGCCATCAGCGTCTCCCTGAATAATATCGAGAAACATTGCGACAAACGTAAGCGAGAGCGTCAGAGAAAGAGTTGGAGAAGAAGTACCAAGTAAGAGATCTAAAGTGTTCACTCACGTTGTTGTCTGAGTAGAGAGAGAGAGAGAAAAGAGAAGAAGGGAAGTTCAAAAGTGGTGGGAAGAAGAAAAAGAGAAGAGAAGGTAAGTGACTGACGTGAAGCTCGAGATGAAAGAAAGAGGGCGAAACTTTCCTGACCATTGCACGACAAACAGCCCATGTTTTTCTTCTAGATACTTGATGACGGTATTGTTAGTTTCTCCGTAAGGCTGTTTCAGAGGAACGAAGGAATACGACGACAGTGTCAGCTCCCGCTTTCTATTACCTTTGCTCGGATTCGTCTCTCTTCCTACTCACAGCTGAAAGAGAAAATGGGCGAAAGAGTGAAGAAATGGTCTCTTGTCAACTGGGAACAAAAGCAGTGCTTCATTTTCAGTTCTTAATGATTACTTACGTCTGATGAATCTGTTGGAAAGTAAGAATCAAGCGCGAGCGAGAGAGCCGAAGGTTGAAGAGCACTGTCAGACAAATAGCCACTCAGAAGGAACGTTGGAAGGGTAGGGACACTTACCTTGGTACCAACCCCAAAACTTTCCAAGTGAGCTCTTCCATGAGCTCGATTTGAGTATCGATTTGCTCAGGAGTAAGGAAGTTGGTCAAGTTGCTGTTTTGGGAGGTAGAAAAACAAATAAGAGTTAGTTGGTGGACAACTTAAAGTCAAGGATAGACTTGACGACAAGATAAGCTTACACATGACCCCAAGTATGAGTACCGAAAGTGTCTGATAGCGAAAAGGCAAGGGGCACAAGTCAGTGAGACGAGACAGAAAGGCGACTCAAAGTAGCGAGCGGTGTTGGCACTCACGACCAGCATCGACTGCAGCTCTCATTCCTTGTACTTCTTCATCTGAGTAGCTGCATCTGTAATTGTTGCCATTCCAGAACTGCATAAAAGAGAGAAAGAGGAAGAGAAAGAGAGAGTTTAGAATCGAAGGAGAGAACAAATAGCCATCGCGGGCGAACTCACGAAGTTTGCATGAGCTCCAGCAGCAGTGAACTGGTCGCTAACGTTTTTGGTCCAAAGGTAAGGTCCGTCATCGTAGGTAAGAGCTACCTTTCCGTAAACACAATTTCCGTGTCCAGGGCCCTGAGAAGAAACGAATCGATGGCTATGGTTCAGCACAACAAGGCGAAGCACCACATTCCCCTAGCAATTCTACACTTACATGACCGTTAACCCACTGCGATGAAAGCGATCGAAGATACCAGCAAGAAAATAAGAGAAAAAGAGAGGAAGAGAAATAAGTCTTCGCCTCTCAATTCGTCGGTGATTGACGTCAGAGACTCACGTTGTCTTCGTTGTCGCGAGCAGGTCCTCCAGGATTGAAATGAATTCCATCTGATTCAAAGACAGGTTTCAGGACGATCGAAGAGAAAAGAACAAGCAAAAAAAAAGAGCAGAAAGGTCGATTGAGTCACGCCTGGATTCACTGAATGACTGAATCGACTGGACTCAAACTCAAAAGCTTCAACGAACTCACCTCCAGCAGCTCTTGGGAACAATTGATATTCGTCTGGATCTCTTGTCATAATGTCTCTCTTGACAGAGGCAGGTAAAGGAGTGTTCTCGAGATCACGAGCAGCCAGAATGGCTCTACGTTCCTTGAGAGTGGCTGCAGTGACAGAGAGAGTCAGAAGGGCAGAAGTTACGAAGATTGAGAGAATAGAGCGCATCTTGAGGAAAAGTTGAGAGTGTGAGAGAAGTACTTTGGGAGAAAGAGATGAGTGGTCGAGAAAGAACAAATGTTTCTCGAAGATGTGGCTCTTTTTGTAGGTTGAAAGAAGGTCTCATTCGGTTGTTCCGTTCCTGAACAGCTTTGTCGTCTCCTGGGACAGATCCAATCTACCAGACCTGACCGTGGTCGAACGTGGCGAAGCAGAAAGAGACTGAGTCGCAGAATCTCGAGACCGAACCTTTCGCCAGTCGATCTTCGAGACGAGAGTTACGTTGAGACGTCATACGAGATGGACGAAAGACTGGGAACTTTGTCAATTGAGCGTTGAACTTGAGAATGCTTTTAGATTACATTTTGAAGGAAAGAGATCAATGAAATAAGGAAAGATGCTCCGGAACCAAAGAAGAGAGAAAGTCTGAAGAAAGGGAAAGAGGAGTGGGAAAAGGGAAAAAGACAATCGCGAAGGTAGAGTCGTTTCGACCGCTGACTTTGTTCGATTTTTTAATCTCGATTCCGGGGATTCCGGGCCTTTTATATCGAGTCATCAAAGCTCTCCCACAGCTTTTCTGGCCAGACCTTTGGGACCCAAACTTCCAGCTCCAACACCTCTCAGGCTATTGCCACTCTCTTCTTCTTCAGCCTCAGCTTGCATCTCTATCCAATCTTCTTCAGGAGATTGAGGTCTAACGCTGGAACCAGATCCAGAAGCGTAACCAGCAGCCAAAGCTGCGCTTTCCAAAACGGCAGCCGAAGGTCTCTGAAGACCACCACCACCTTGAGAATGATGAGAACTTGTAGAAGAGACGCTGGAAGCACTTCTAGTCCTTCTCCTTGGACCTCTTGAAGATAAGTTTGCAAAGATTTCAGCTGATCTAGCACCATCATTTGAAGTTTGATATGAAGAAGATGAGGATGAAGGTAGAGGAACTCCAGAAGCGTAGGGAACTACGTGAGATAGAAGAAATGAAGAAATAGCTTCGAAATAGCCCGATTTGATGCAAGTGTCGTCTGTGAGGAAAAACAATTGAAATTCAAAAGATGTTCCATTACTATTCGGTTCAGAAAGGTTTTCGAATCGTTTCGGACGTTGTTCTTTTTCCACTCACTGTGAGTCCCATCCTGAATGCTCTTCCAAACTTTCCTCTCGCTCTTGCAAAGAGCGTAAAGCTTGTCCATGTGAGCCGGTGGTACCAGTTCGTCCTTCCTACCACTGAGGAACAGCACCGGAGTCGTCGAAGGTATTCTTGTGATTGATTTGACAGAGGGCCAGATTTCGGTACAAAGGAAAGTGAAAGGCTTGACTGGAGGAATGACGTGTGGGATCATGTCTGGAATCGAAAGGAATCTGCGATGATGTAGATTGGAAAGAGAAGAGAGAGATAGAGAGTATATAGAAAGGGAATTGTCATCAGCAAGGAAATTGAGAGAAAAGTGAGATTCAAAAGTGGAAGCTGCGCTCCAATCTTCATCCGAACCTACTCACGTATTCTCGAGAATCAAAGCATGAATTGATGATTTGTTCCTACTAGCCAGATCTATGCTCACTGCTCCACCTATGGACTGACCATAGAGGACTATAAGGGTGGATTTGAGTAGAGGATGTTTCTTGATAAAGTCTAGAGCGACCTGAGCGTCTATGCGAATGCCAGTCTCTGAAGGGGAACCAGTAGAGAGACCATAGCCTCTATATGAAAGCATCAGAATGTTACAACCGAATCTAGTGTAAAAGACTGAAGCTAGAGGTAATCGATGACCCTGCGAGAAAGAGTAGAAGGTGGGGATGAGTCTCTCTCTCTATCCTTGCATCTCTGCCACCTCATCTCGTCCCCTTAGATTCTAATTCTACCACTAATGATCCAAACACTATACTATATTCTCTGTCTACTCACCATGTTACCAGCGTTAGCATGCAAGAAAAGGACAGTCGGTCTCCTCTTTACAGTTTGATCCTTATCCAAACTTTCTCCTCTATTCTTTTCCTTTTCGCTAGCCTTCTCCTGCAACATGAGATAAGCGTGTAGCTTGATTCCATCTGGAGTGTTCAACCATTCCGTCGAATAAGGAAGATCGAATTCTTCTGGAGTTGCAACTTCGGTTCTACTTCCAGTTGGAAAGGAAGAAGGATAAATGAGAACTCTTTGATATTTCCATAATAGAACCGCTGTAGCTCCAAATCCTACTACGAACACTCCCGCGAATAACTTGAATAAGAACTTTGCTGTGGAGAATAACGTCATTAGAAAGGGGACGACTGAGGAAGAGAAGCAGAAGGAGAAGGAGAGGGAGAGGATAGAATGGAGAAGAAAGGAGAAGACGGCCAGGCTCAAGCTCATCAAGCTGACTTTGAATTCCTTCTCTTCTACACTTCTACCAACCAACTTTCTCCAAAAATGTCGACTTCAAAAGATGCAAATCCAATTCTAGTCACTCTTTCAGAAATCCAGACAGCTCACTCTTTGATCTCTCCATATCTCCATCGAACACCTCTTCTAACCAACTCGACAATCGATTCAATCGTCACCAAAACTTTCTTTCCTTCAGCATCAAACACTAGGATAACGATAGCTTTCAAGGCAGAACATTTACAAAAGATTGGAGCTTTCAAGGCAAGAGGAGCAACCAATGCCGTTCAAATCCATCTAGAAAGAGCAAAAGAAGAATTGAAAGACGACTTCGATCCAGAAAAGTTATGCGTCTTGACTCATTCTTCTGGAAATCATGCTGGGGCAGTTGCTTTTGCTGCAAAGACTTTTGGATGTAAAGCTGCTGTAGTCATGCCTAGAAGTGAGTTAAGAAGGAGACGTTGAAGATTTACTGTCCTATGACTCGTGTCTTACGCTCTTCGTTGACAATATGGACGAGAAGCCCTCCTTTGAACTCTGAAAACTTCTACTTCTACATGCCTTTTCCGGTCCTTTTCTCAGCTGCTCCAAAGACCAAAAGAGAAGCCGTAGAAGGTTATGGAGCCAGAGTGGTAGAATGCGAACCGACTCTTTCAGCAAGACAAGAAACAGCAGACAAATTAATCAAGGAATTGGAATCTCAAGGATTGGTAGTTAGATTCATACATCCTTATGATGAAGCTTTGGTCATTGCAGGTCAAGGGACCTTGGCTTTGGAAATGATGGAACAGGCCAAATCGATTTGGGGAAGAGGACAAAATCGAAAACCTTGTTCAGCTGCAATCGTTAATCGAGACTCTTCAAACTTCGAAGTGGAAAATGAACCTCCTTTAGAAGTCGTGATAGCTCCAATAGGAGGTGGAGGGGATGATGAGTGGGTGTCTACTGCTGTTAAAGGTTTGGATAGTAGAGTCAGAGTTGTGGGAGCTGAACCTGAAAGTGAGTTGAAGATCGATTCAAAAGCTCATTTTTGAATTGACTTATGTCAGTATTCCTCTTAGTTCAGATATTCCTCTTAGTTCAGACGAAAAAAATGTACTTTCTCTCCATTCTTCTCGACCCTCTCCAATCCTTAGAAGCAGACGACGCCTATCGATCCTTTCATTCTGGAATCCTTCAACCTCCTCTACCTCCAACTTCAATCTGCGATGGTTTATTGACTGCTCTATCTCCCTTGACTCTTTCACACATTCGCAAAAACGTCGATTTGATTGCTCTGGTATCTGAAGAGTCAGTCTTGAAATCTATGAAGTTGATTTGGGAAAGGATGAAACAAATCGTGGAACCTTCTGCTTGTGTTGGATTGGCAGCTCTCTTGGAACCTAAAGAGGAGATGAAGACATTGGCGAAGAGATAGTGAAAGAGAAGAGAAGGAAATTGATCGAGAATGGAGGAAAGGGAGATGAGGCGGTAGAAGTCAAGATTGGGATCGTTTGGTCGGGAGGTAATGTTGAACTTGGAAAGGTTCTAAAAAGCTTGGATGGGATTGATAGTCTGTAGCTTTATCTTCTCGACATTGGAAAGAGAGAAATGAGAAGGATTGTCTTGTCTTTCGTCATTCGGATCGAAGAGTTCGCCTTGAGTGAGCATCACCACTTCTCCACAACTCTCTCACTCTCAACTAACGTCAACCAACAAGCATGGCTCTTCCACCTTCACTGAAAGCACTGTGCATCGGAGAACCATCTGCACCAAACACTTTAGAGCTCTATTTGGATTACCTCTGTCCATTCTCAGCAAAGCAACTCAAGGGAGTCAATTCAGATCTACTTCCATTAATCCTTCCTTCGGATTCACCCTTTCACAATTCAGTAAAGATAGTCATCCGTCCCTATCCTCAACCATGGCATTCCAGTAGCACTCTTCTACACGAATCTGCTTTGGCAGTCGCAAATTTAGCAAAACTATCCAAGCCTGAATTATTGGTAGATCCAAAAACCAACGCCTTTTGGATTTACTCTTTGGCTTTGATGCAAGATCAAGAAGCTTACTTTGATGGTCCCGCAAGAACTAAGAATGCAGATCAGATCAGAGCCGAATTGGCAAGTAAGGCTATAGCTCTTTTGGGGTGAACAACCAAAGAATGCTAGGGAAAAGATTTCAGTCGTTTTGCCTCAGGGAACTCCTTTGGGTCAGGCTTTTAAGAATTTGGTTAGAGTCGAAAAGGAAGGAAATGGTGGTAGCTCGGTCGTACCAGAATTGAAATATTGTGTGAGTAGAGAGGACAGAAGGAAGAGCATAGAGATGGAGTGGATCGATGATGATTGGGAATGATTAGGGACCAGTCGAGTAGCATAGCCTCTCTAAGATCTCTTCAGTCGAGTTGATAGAACTGGATCAGACAATGGTCATGATCATACCTGTTTCATCACAGCTTACATCTTTCAACACGGGGAGCAAGTGATCTAGCGAGGCACGTATGCTAATCTCATCCTTTCTCTATCCTCACACTCTCTACGCTATCCTCCTCTCTCTCTCTTTTCTTGAAAAAACAGGTCAAGTTGGGAAGACAGGACGGGAGTTCATGTCACTCCAACTGCTGTTTGGAACGGTCTCATCGAGCCTTCCATCAGCTCTTCCTTCTCTGCTGACGATTGGAAAGAGTTTTTGGAGAAACAAATTGTAAAATCGTAGAATAGGGTATAAAGGCTGCATGCTGGGAATTAGGAAATTGCTTTAATCTTTCTCTCATCGAAAGAAAGTCTCTGTCGATCCGATTGTCTGTGGAAAAAGAAGAAGCCCAGGGATTTGTGTTGAAGTTTTGATTCTCGACATCTCATTGCTATTTCTCCTCACTTCAGTTCTCTCTTCTCGCACTTTGAAGTGTCAGAAATGGTCAAACTACTCTTCCTGGCAAAGCATTTGAGGGAGACGATCGTTCCCATCCCGGTCATTCAAACTTGCATTCTTTCTTGATAGTAGCTCTTACAATTTCTCAACTTTCTCTCCATCTCGTCGGAGAATGGTCGGTTAAGCAATCTCGATCACTTCTTTTGTATGATATATCGGAAGAAGTCGGAAGTGTAGATGAAACTATGCGATTAACGAAACCCTAAAATGTTATGATGATACAAAGAATTCGAGACCCGTCTTTCCTTCTCGACATGGGCGCCCTGTCTCTCTCGCCCGATTTGCGATGATAGCCTGCTCCTTGGAAAGCCCTCACTCCGACTTCTGAGGTGTTGGAGCTGGAGGAGGTATCGTTCCAGGAGGTTGACCTTGAGCCTTTTCTGGATCGTAGGCTTCTCTAGCTGCCATCATGAATTCGTGTAACTGGTAGAGTTGTTCTTCCGAGAGCTGGAGAGGGGAACCAGTAGAGAAAGAGATGAAGAAGGATCGTATCAGAACTTGTACTTTCAGAGGTGAATCGAATGTAAATTCAGAAGTGATCTTTGATAAGGACGTAGAACGTAGAGATGCAACTGGCAATCTTTTGCATTTGATCCAATCTTTTCCACCTCTTCTCTTCAAGATCCAGCCTCAGTAGATTACAAATACACCTTTGACTGATAACTGAATTCCCCACTTCTAGAAGAGGGAAGCAGAGCTCGACTCGACCTGTATCTTCCCAACTTCCATCTACCACATTCTTTACTCACCTTATCAAACATCTCTGGTTCCAAACTTTTTCCTCTTATGGAGATGCCATCTTGACCACCTTTCAACTGTTCCAAATACATTTGCCACTGAGAATGGAAAGCTACGATTTGTAAAGGATTGTCTATTTTCTGATGTCTTTTGAATTCATCCCTTACATAAGAATCACCCAAAGATCTCATATCTGCAGGTAGGGATCTGTGAGCTCGGAGTAGAGATCTATAAAGTGTCAATGGTGGTAAAAGTGAATCTGCTAGGTTGGCCAAGGGTGAGGTGGCATTCGTTGTGTTCGAAGTTGAAGTTGAATTTGGAGGGGAAGGTTTGTCATTGGTGATTGGTAAAGGTGATGCTGCAAATGGATTGTTGGATGAAGATGAAGCTAATAAGGATCGGGAAGATCTTAATAGTATTGCTTGACTGCTTCTCATCTTGTTTTGACGATTAGAAATGGTAGAGGTTCAAGGACAAGAAAGCTTTGGAAGAATCACTATCACTTTCGCTCTTTTGCCACACTAGACCAAGCCCTTGGATTTCTCAAGCATTTTCGAAAACGGATCATTCTACATACTTAGATCAAAAAAAAAGAGGTCACCTCTATTACACAAAGGAGCTGCAAGATCACTTAACCTTTACTTCTGTCCCAAGTCTGAGCTCGCCTTGTCTTTCGTATAACGTATTTTCAACCTCCTTCTTCGACCAACTCGAACAAGAGATTCTGATTCCTGCTACTGGAAAGAAAGATGAGCAGGTCCAACAGTGCATCTTCCCTCTCCTGCGAGCTTGGATCTGATTCCACCTCTCGCTCTCGTCGAAACTTTTCCACCGCTCGAGGAATAACGTAGAAGGCCTTCGGGATCTTTCCAAGTCCTAGGAGTTCTTTGTATCTCGTCTCTAATCGATCAGCACCTTCTGGCATGGGAAGCTTCGATGGCCATTCTCCTGAAGGAAAAGAAGAGCAAATAGGTCAAAAAGTCATCATGAGCCGAGGTTCTTCCCGTTTTTGCAACCCTTTGCGAGAATCTTTCTTGGTCTGAAATTCTGGTCAAGCTGCCAATCTCACCTATTCGAAGAGTAGAATCTTGACGATAAGCAACAGGATCCAGCGCAGCAAAAGTCAGACTTGTGTCCTGAACGTCCTCCAAGATCGATGTCGCTTCGTCGTCATGGTTTGCTCCCATCGCATTCAATCTATTATACTCTGATATTTGGTGTTGATAGACTGGGTAGAGGATTCGGATGGCTAGAGAGAGTAGCTCGGACAAGGGAAGGTGGACTTTCGTTTTCGAGACCGTGCTCATGGAAGGCGAGAGAGTCTTGTTGAAATGGGGATGTCTGTAGCCTTGATTTATGAATTCATTCTTAATGAGAGCGAAAATTGCCAATGAGTTATGAAATGAAAAGAAAGTACTCTGCGTTTCTCACTCTATAGATCGGCGTCTCGGCGTTTCGTCTTCGATGAGAACGTACGATGCTTCTTGCTTTCCTTTCTTTTCTTTCTCTTCTCTCCTTCAGATCATCAACTGAACTTCAGGTAACGATGGAAGAAACTCTCATTGACTGTATCAACAGAGACCTTTGCAATCGGTCTGGCGTTGCTCGTTCATCTAGCAACGCAGTTCAAAGAACCCACTTCGTTAGAATTTCTCATCTCTTTCACTGGCTTCAACTTGCTTCAATCTACTTCTTCTACACCTCTTTCAATCAATCCATTCTCGAAGCTATCTACAACTCTTCAAGATCTTCCGCCATCTTTCTCGTGACGATCTTCTCTTCAATCTTGGTCTACAGGCTTGGGTTCCATCGTTTGAACAGATTCCCTGGTCCAAAGAGTCTTATCGCTTCTAAATGGGCTATGGTCCCTATAGATCTGAGAGGACAAGTAAGTGGTATGGATGAGGGAGATGATGAGGAAGTGACAGATAGATAGAGACCTCGAACGTTCGTACAAATCTATTAGCTCATCTTCCACTTCTCTACCCTGTACCTTCGACGTTCTCCCTTGACTTCTCCTCAGAGACCCTATCTCATGCAAAAGCTACATCTCAAACACGGCAATATCGTCAGATTCGGCCCTCGAGAACTCTCCATCAACGACCCGGAAGATTTGTCTTCGATTTATGGAGCAGGCGCCAAAGCTGATAAAGGTCCATTGTAGTGAGTATATCTGATCCTCTTTTGATATTAGAATCCGCAAATCATCAACATGGAAGACTGAGCTCTATCTTACGATTCTCATCCCTCTCAATTTGACGTTTCCTCCTCTTTTCAGCTACTTCATGAGAAGTTCAGGTCACAATCCTTCCAACAGTGTTCTGACAGTTCACACGATGGCCGAACACTCTCGTCTACGTAAGAATTGGGATTCAAGCTTTTCAATCCGAGCTCTTAAAGGGTATGAAGAGTGCCTCAGTAGAAATGTGGAGCTGGCGATTTCTCAAGTCTCCAACTTTGGGAAAGATCAAAAGAGTGTAGCGATCGATGAGATTGTCTCTTGGTTTGCTTTCGATGTCATGGGTGAACTTGGATTCAACAAGAGCTTTGGCAATCTCAAAGAGGGGAAGACTGTCAAAGCTATAAAGGTTGGTATACGGATTTGAAGAGTGATCGATGAAGGGCGATGATCAAGAAGGTATGCTCGAGAAGAAGATCTCATTCTGCCTCCATTGACTGTAAATATTGGCCCTATTTCATTCCGTTTCTATACCTGCAGCTCATTCAAGAAGCAATCGTCATGACCATGGCCGTAAGTCTTGTTCTTCTCTTCTATTGACTGCGAACAACTTCAAGTCTTCAACTCATTCGTCTCTCCTTCTCTTCTTCGTGTTTTCCAAAATGGCATCTTCTTCCACTCAGATCGGAAATCTCCCATATCTAGCAGATCTGCTCCGTCTCCTTCCAAATCCGATGCTCGTTTTGGACAGTTTGGATCTCAGGAGCTTTGACAGAACGTTTGGAGACGCTTCCAGAATCTGGAGACAATCAATCCGATATCATCTCTCATCTCATCAAGGAGAACAAGAGCCTAGATACTAAGAAGCTATCCTTCAGAGAGCTGCAAGCGGAGTCTGGACTGATAGTCGTAGGTGGATCCGATACTTCATCTAACACGATTTCGCTGGCTTTGTTCCATCTCATTCATGAGCCGGGAGCCTATCTGAAAGTTCAACACGAAGTGGAGCATGCTTTGCAGGTTCAGTCGCCGATGACTTCAATAGATTGGCAAAGGAATGCCCATACCTCAATGCGGTGATTCAGGAGACATTGAGACTATGGCCGCCAGGTGAGTTGATGAAAGATTGATTTTTCACACCGGCTGCCGAGCGACAGAGGCTGATTTCGACTTTCTCTACTTCTTTTTCTCAGTTGCAAGTGGCTTACAACGTCTAACGCCTCCAGAAGGGCTTATCCTGAAGTCGGGAGTCCACATTCCAGGCAATGTGGTTCTCTCGACACCGACTTACGTTCTTCATCGAGATCCGAGAAACTTCAGTCATCCAAACGATTTCGTACCTGAGAGGTGGATGGAATCTTCAAAGGAAACGGTTCATAACTCAAAGGCTTTCAGTGCGTTTGGTTTTGGACCTACAAGTGAGTCCCTAGTCTCGGCAGAGTCGAGTTCGATCGAGAGATGTGAGCAAAAGACTGATTTCCTTTCGCTTTTCCTTTGCTTCTCTCAAAAAGGCTGTGTTGGTAGACAGCTGGGGCTAATGGAACTCAGACTCTTTATTGCCAGATTTGTTCAGACTTTCGATGCTACTTTCGCTGTGAGTTTTCGCTTCTCCATTCAAGATCGAGAGAAATCTTTGGTGACGACTATCCTTGTTGACTCTCCATTGTCTCTCTTGCTACTCCCAAACAGCCTGAATTTCATCCCGCTGTATTTACAGCTTCGATCAGGGACTACTTTCTCATCACCAAGGATCCTATTCTCGTCAACGTCAAGCATCGTCAGGCATAGATTCAATGGAACTCAAGGAACTTTTTCGGATGGGATGTCAAAAGAATTTGTGGCAACGCTGGTTGTTTGTAAATGCTTTTAGAATTAGATTTTTTTATACTACTGTTGTCTGTCCTGTCTGGTAACAATGCTGTTCGAATGCTGGGCGATCCTGGGAGAAAGGAAGAAAGGTCGGAGGGAACGCTTGCTTCCTTGCATTCGAGGAGTTTCTTTAGCAGATTCTCGCGACGGCGTCGGAACTGATCTGTCTCCAGGGATCTGATCGGATGAGGTACGAAGGTCCAAGTTCCGGTGGTTGAGAAGAAGAAGTCGAAGGAGAAATTTCGCTCTCAGAAGCGAGAAGCCAGTTTGCCACTTGCTGCCGGAGACTCATGGAGTTTCAAGATGAGAGGTCAACAAGAGGCTCTCTAAAAACTTCCAGATGAAGATAAAACGGATGAAAGATGAGAACGAAAGAAGAGAAAGGACGAAAGAACGTGATTTTTGGGGCCCGTTTTTCCAAAAGTCCAAATCTCGACAGGCGATTTGTGGGCTTGAGAGAAAATCGAGTCCTTTTGGTCTCTGCGAGGACTATGCAGAGAGTTGCGCTCCAACGGAATATTTTTTCAGATTTAAAATAGCATTTAAGATACAAACTGAAGCGTGAACAGAGCCGAAAGAGGCTTCGAAAGACGACAGATCTAGAAAACAGCGCGGAGACATTGACTTCCTCTCTTTCCACCTTCTTCAAGAAAAATCGGAGCGGGAAAGGACCAAGACTTGAATTTATCATGAAGCCATCATTCGGTTCGAAATGAGCCTTTTTGAGCGAAAGGACACCGGGGTAAGAGTCAGTGACGAGCTTTCTCTCTCAGGGAGTCAGGGAGCTTTCTCTCTTCAGGGAGCAAGGACGGAGCCAGCCAAGGTAGAGTAGAGTAGAGCAAGAATGATGAAAACTGACCAAGCGCCAAATGGTTCATAATGGTTTGGATAGGCTCAAAAAGAGTCTTTTGAGGTGAGAGCGAGTCGGAAAGAGTCGATGAGTCGAAGGACCTTTGGCAGTTCGAGCGAAATACCACCAAGTCCCGAAAAGTGTGGCACTCTCCCTGATAGGTTAGCACAGTGGAGCTTTTCGACAAAAGAGCTGCAGCTACTCGGCTGCCCTCTAGCGTCTTGGTTGAAAGGCTTGCTTCTTCGTTCGTCAGTCTTTCTCTAGGGTCGCGCCCATGAGTAATGAGAAGATACTAGATCATCTCGGCTTTGTTAGAGTATGTGTTTCGCCTCTCTAGGGTCGAGGCCCATTCAGAGGCTTATAGTTATTAGACTCGAGCCTGTCACTCTCTAGAGACGAATTAAGCTCATTCAGAGTAGCAGGCTGGTCGACTTCTTTCGTTTGTTAGCGTGGCTAGCTAGAAATACAGTTAGGGGTACATAGTAGAAATACAGCTATGGGTATATAGTAGAAATACAGCTATGGGTATACTAGGAATACATAGTAATGGGGTATACTAGGAATACAGCGGTTTGGGTATAGTGTCGTTAGGGTCGTTAATTGTTAAAAGAGACGATTCTCCAATCCTTCTTTCGTCGAAACGAAAAAAAGAATCGAAAAAGTTAGGTTGATCCAGAATACTAGGTCTTAGATACTATGATCGAATATGCCTAGCTCATGGAAAGATGAAACTCGTTCACTCGCTCAAGTCAAAATTGATTCGCGCGGTAGATAGTCGTTGGACCTCTCTAGGGAAAGCCAAATCTAGATTCATCGTCGCTACCAGCATACTAGGGTAAGCCACTTATATCGCATAAGGGGCTGTTAACCAGCACGAGAGGCAAGTCTCGAAGAAAAATTGTTTCTTTTCGCTTTCCTTACAAACGGGGAAGGTCTGTTTCCCTTTAGACTATTCTACCCCCAACGAGGCGATTCGATCCAGGAAAGATGCAACATAATTGGACGGCCCCTATAGGGCGAAAGCAAGTTTGAAGAGTCAGGGAGACGTCAACGTACTTTACCGAGCAAATCCATGAAATTGATCAATCTTTTGGAAAACAATTTTGAATAGAAATACAAAAGGCAACCAACTTTTATCAAAGTACATCACATTCGAGTATTCCAGGTTCGATTCCCAGCCTGAATCAAACTTTTAGCAAATTTTTTGGTTTCTGCTTCTCGCTTTCCGATCGCTCCAGGTCTTTTTTAGACGCTTTTCCAGCGCTGGGGCGAACGTTGGAGGGATTCTGAGAGAGAGAAATCTCGTCGTCATTGCGTCATAGGCCACGGCTAGCTATCGAGAGGTTTCGGCCAGACTTTCGAGTCGGCGCTGGAACTGGACTGTATCTCATGAACTCGATCGGATGAGCTACAGAAGTTGACGTTCGAGTGAATGAGAAGAGAGTCCGAAGAACAGAGTTTGCTCTTGGAAGTCAGCTCGTCGCCACTTCTTGCATGAGACTCAAGGAGATTCAAGAGGAGAGGTCAACAAGAGACTCTCTGGAAACTTCCAGACGAGAATAAAACGATGGAAGATCGAAATGGAAGGCGAGGAAGGACGAAGAAGAACGTGATTTTTTGGGCCGTTTTTCAAAAAGTCCAAATCTCGACATACGATTTGCGGGCTTGAGAGAAAATCGAGTCCTTTTGGTCTCTGCGAGAAGGATGCAGAGAGTTGCGCTCCATCCGAGGTTTTTTGCAGATTCAAGATATCATTCCAGATTCATAAAGGGGAGCCAAAGAAGTCGAGAGAGGGTTCAAAGAATGGCAGACCTCGAGCAGAGCGCTGAACAAATTTTGACAGAGACTTCTTCCTTTGTCATCTTTTTCATGATCGGTTTCGTTCTCTTGTGTATACGTTGAGCTGAAAAGGGGGTCACAAATTCTCAATATTTGAAATTTTAAGCAGCTCGGGGAGAGCAAAATGAGGAGGAGTGTTCGAACAGACAGACGATTGAAGCTTTAGTGCGAAGAAAGTCTGTGGGAGACTCTTCGATTAATAGTGATCGAATGGAGGGAAAAGGAGAGACACTAGCGGTAGCTTCGACAAAGAGAGAGAGTTAGAGAAGAAACCGAAAGACTGACAGACACCAGAAGGCAAGGGAGATTTGACACAATTGTTAGTGACGGTCAAAGATCATGATTCCATCTTGACGAAACCAGAAAAGTACACTGAAAGAGTCAGATCAAGGGAGATAATTTACCTATACTCACTTTTCCAGCCCATCCTAGACCTCGATCTCGATGATCGCGATTCAGCACCTCCTTCTACCACCTCTACGAGTTCTCTGCACCTTTCCACGAAGTTCTTTGTGTCTTCTGAATGACTATAAGCTCCTAATTTAGATGGAAAGGAATCAGTTCTTAATCATCTCCATCTTGACTCCGTCGACTTCTAGACCAGCTTCGACGTTTGAGTTTTCTTCTCGTTAAGGCTTCCAAGAATCCATCCTGGTCAAGGTCGGGTTCGATAAGGAGAACAGTCTTTAATCGGGGGCAGCGATAGCTCACCTCATCTTCGTGGCCCCTGAAATACCACAACCATAATTCCGACGCTGGTGGGAGATTGGAACATTCCCAGCGAATCAACAACTTCACTGATTCAGGAACGACAAGCCACTGAGGGAAATCCAAATTAATGTCATCTAGGTCTAGCACCATTAAATTTGGGTAATTCTAGAGTAGGGATTGTATCTTGGTCAGATTCTACTTCTGCGCTAAAGTCGGTTCTTAGATGCTTGAGGGTTTTCGAAGGTCCTTGCAAAAATGTCCTCCACTGAGAGGGAGACAGATCATCTCCAGTCTCAAGAGAAACAAGATTTCGAAATCTCATCTGGTCGAACTCGAGTAATGTCCGAGTGGGATTGTACCAGAGAACTTTGAGGGCACTTGCTGCGTCTGGATCTTGACGACTCTTCTCCTCAGACGGACTTTGGAACTTTCATACCAATGAAGAACCATCAAAGACTTGACGTGTGGGGAAAGCTTCAAGAAAATCTCTTCTCTGGGAGTCACGTTTTTGGTGCCATGGAAAGTTGACGAAGAGATGCTCGAGGGACTTCTCAGACTTCTTCAGTGTGTCGAAGAATTGTTCTTGAAGCTCGCCTTCCACCGGTACTTTCACTCCCACATCTTGGAAAGTTGAACCACTCTTGTGATCGAAAAGCTCTAAGATTGATGGACTCCATTGAACGCTTTTCTCTGGAAGATGAAGAGTTCTCCAGAATGACTTGTGTACCTCGATGACCTCGAACCATTGCTTGCAAACCCTTCTAATTCTCGTTGTTTGGATGCAATCTAATTGCTTGAAGATGTTGAAAAGTAGATCTAGAGAAAGTGAATCGTTGATGGAACTCATTGAAGAAGAGAGTGATGAGTCGATTTGATGTTGTGGGTTGGAAAGAAGAAGATTGAAGGAAATCTCTTCACTTTCTTCTCGCTCACCTCGGCAGTCGCCGACTCACGAACAGACCCATCAAAGCTTTTGTACCAGTCAAAGAAACAGCGATTCCTTCCATAAAAGAGGGCAAGCTGTGAAACAAAAGAAGATGTCATTTTCGACAGACGTTCTGAACTGTGAAGTCGTAATCCAGCAGGATCGTCGAGAAGATTCCCTTTCAACGACTCTCAATCTCGCAGAATGACTACAAAAATGACAATGAAATCACTTGAAGAAATAAGAAGCTGAAAATTAGAAAGAGTTGGGAGACGAGACTGAATATTGAGAAAATGTGTCTTTTGTTGTAGTCTGACGAGAAGAAAAGAAGTTGGAGAAGTAAGAGTAGCTGTGACACTGGATCAATGATGGAATTACTCTAGATCTGTAAGATGTCTGACGTTGAAGAATTGATAGACCGGGCAAAAGGTGGTAGAGCATTGCCAACGATGATTCTCCAGAGCTCTACCAGAAGAAAGGATCAAGAGAGATCAAAGAGATCGTAAGCTTTAGAGTGAGATGCACAAAGAAGCAACTGGGTTGAAGAACTACTCACCATTCAATCTCCTCAACATGAATGAAAAGGTGATTTGTTTGTCAGATTTGGTCTTGTCAAATTGCTTATGGAGAGAGAGGTAGAAGCTATTTTCTGACAAAACCTTTTCAAAAGTGCCGTCTTCGGGTTCTGGAAGAGCAACTGAAATTCGTAACTTGCGAAGAAAAAGGAATAGATGATTTGTTGTAAAAGGTTCTAAAACGGCAGCGTCATTGTTGTGCAAAGTAATATCGAGCTCTTTTAGTCTTGCAAAAGAGGGTTGGCCTGACAAATGATCGACTAACAGAAGCCTCTTGTTCATCCTTTTGCCAAACCATTAAAAGTAGCCTTGACTAGAGTTCGGCAGCTGAGCCTCATAAGATTCATAAAAGAATAAAAAGAGGCTTGTTCTAAATTCGAATCGTCGCTGCCTTGAGGTTCCAGAGATTCGAAAAAGTCCACTTCCAAATTTTTGGAGGTTTGCAAGTAGCACTTGACCAAAGAGTTCCAACATAATACTTGATCCTTTTCGTAACTTCAGAAGCTTGAGCTTTGGAATGTACATCCTTTCAACAGTCCGACATCTTTCCCTTTCCTTTTCCTTTTACTTCCACCCAAGGTGATACTCTCCAAAGTCAAATGGGATCCAATTAGAAGCCTTGCGACATCTTGAGCTGAGATTGATGTTTCTGTCTATCTCTAACGATTTGAGTATTCTGAATGAGAAGTGACTGACCACTTGACTAGATTGACTGATCCACGAAATAGAGGAGGCTTGCAACTTGATCAAGCTCAACGACATCACCGGACTGACCAGGTAATTCAGCATTTTCGAAACTAAAGTAATCTGATAGCTGAAGATCGTTGACTGAGCTTTGGCAGAGTTGAAGAATTGGTAGGAAGATATCGGAAAGATTTGGGGATTTGAGCTTGTCCTTCTTCATCTCTGGGAAAGAATTGCAGCTTTGAAAGAGAAGGAAGGAATGCACCTGATAAGAGCTCCTGGAGATGATCTAGTCTATGTATCATCAAGGCTCCTGGAGACGAGGTAGAGAGAGTACATTGGCAGAGACCGATCCAGGGGAAGGTGAGATCCTGAATGCAGCCAAGCTAAGATCCTCCAGAAGCGGGTTGCGATTCATGAGAATCTTGAGAAAGTCCATCGGAATCTTGACACTTGACCCTTCTTGAGTTATCCTTAGAGTCTTCAAATTGGTACCCATCCAGCTCGCCAGTGAACGAGGAGGACCAATTCAGAGGGTAGCCCGTATAGGGAGATGTTGAGCTCCTGGAGAGAAGAGATCGAAGCCGTGGTTGGAAAGAAGACCTGTTCTTCAAATTCATTTGTTCCAAAGGAGAGATTCAACTTCGAGAGATGTTGGCATTTGACTACACAAGCCAGAGCCGCTTGCGATTGTTCAAGCGTGTCCATGCCCAAATCCAATTCCTTCAAAGTTGACCTAGACTTCTCCATCTCTGCAAAAACCTCTCTCAAGACCTCCCAGTGATTCTCGACGTCTGAAAATTCCCTGATGCGAAATCTAAACTATTCAAACCGCCGCCAGTGAAAAGAATGACCTTTTTGATGAAAGCTAGAAGAGATGCCAGATTCCATTGATGTTCGATACGATATGGAGACCGTTCCGAAACAGACTGAAACTCTTTGACCCTCCTTGAGCTTCTAAAGACACGGGCAGGGGCACAAGCAGAGAGACCGTGTCGAGAATTTCCATCCTTCGATCCAAAGCAAAGACTCCATCGATAATTGCTTGAGCTATAGAGAACGCAATCTTGTCTTTGGGCCTTCCAATTGGTCCAATAAGCCTGAGGTTGCTGAGCTTGCCTTGGTTGCAGACGAGATTGTGGTTAGAAGGAGATGTGAATTTGGTGGAAGTGGATTGCATGATCGCATCAAAAGCGGGAAGAGATTTCTCCTTCATCAGAACCTTCAGAGCTATTTCAAAAGCCTCGTCAAAGAAAGGCTTTAGAGAGAGATGAATCTCGTTCTTTGGATAGGAGGAAAGAGAAGCTAGACGTTTGGACGAGCTCGATAGTCTGATCTTGTGATAAGTCTCTACCCACTCTTATGTGTGTGAGATTCCAGAATACGATTGATAATGATGTCTGTCTGAATCTGTATCCTCCAAGATCTACAGACAGCGCTCAGAATGGCCAGTTCTTTGGTGTTGAAGAGAGCGAAGAAAGCACTCAGAACTTTGGATGGAAAGGTTTCTACTGGATCTTTCATGTTGATTCCTGTTCGTTGGCTGGAAGTTGATTGAGTTGACTGCTAGTAAGAGAATGAATCGAAGAAGAATCGAAGAAGAATGTCTTGAAGAATCGAGATAGAATCGATGGATGCAGTGGGTGGAAAAGAAGAAGATTTCGGAAACTCGATGATGGAAAAAGGTCTTCCCACCAACCAACAACTTGATTTTGAAGACCATCTTCTTTTCTCGCCAAAGTTGATCTCTATTCTCAACAATCAGCATCAAAACCAATAGGAGGAGGCAATCTCTCTCGCAAGCCGCTCTT
>JASXTE010000423.1:32500-40000 GCA_030280995.1 Hemileia vastatrix | reverse complement strand
CAAAGATCATGTCCCTTGAATATAAAAGTTTGGCATATATATATTAAATATAGTACCAACTTAGAAAATTTTCAACTACTTTGCAGCATAAATACTACATTTCACTGATGTTGAGGCTCTGTTTGCATTACTTCCAATTTTTTGTTTTCTTGCATGTCCTCATACCATTAGTCAAATACAAAAAACCATGAGTGAAAACAATAAAATAGTTTGGTGCACCATTTAAGCATTTTGCATAATTCATATTGAATATCAAACTTGATGAATATTGAACGCGCGCGCATTCAACTTTGAAACATGTCAACTATTATGCATTGCAAAGAAAGATCCAGAGAATGCAAAACAAACATCAAATTAAATAATTGGAAACATGTAAAGTAATAATAACAATTAACTCAAATCAACTTGAAACAATAAAACTTGACATAACAAAATAAAATTAAGACTACATAAAAGTGTGAATAGTTCATTATCAATTAAAAAACAGTCATTAAGCATGAAAAAAAAAACTTAACATAAAAAAATAAAATAAAACAAAATTTTGCATAAATTCAATGATATTCACTAATCATGATATTGAAAAGGTGAAATTGGCAACACTTGGAAAGTAAACACTCAACATGACAAAAAAAATAAAATGACACAAAATTATGCATATTTTCAGTAATATTCACTGATCATGATATTGAAAAGGTGAAATAGGCAACACTTGGAAAAAAAACACTCAACATGACAAAAAAAATAAAATGACACAAAATTATGCATATTTTCAGTAATATTCACTGATCATGATATTGAAAAGGTGAAATTGGCAACACTTGGAAAAAAAACACTCAACATGACAAAAAAAATAAAATGACACAAAATTATGCATATTTTCAGTGATATTCACTGATCATCATATTTAAAGGGTGAACTTGGAAACACTTGGAAAAAAAACACTCAACATGACAAAAAAAATAAAAAGACACAAAATTATGCATATTTTCAGTAATATTCACTGATCATGATATTGAAAAGGTGAAATTGGCAACACTTGGAAAAAAAACACTCAACATGACAAAAAAAATAAAATGACACAAAATTATGCATATTTTCAGTAATATTCACTGATCATGATATTGAAAAAGTGAAATTGGCAACACTTGGAAAAAAAAACACTCAACATGACAAAAAAAATAAAATGACACAAAATTATGCATATTTTCACTGATATTCACTGATCATCATATTTAAAGGGTGAACTTGGCAACACTTGGAAAAAAAACACTCAACATGACAAAAAAAATAAAATGACACAAAATTATGCATATTTTCAGTAATATTCACTGATCATGATATTGAAAAGGTGAAATTGGCAACACTTGGAAAAAAAACACTAAACATGACAAAAAAAATAAAATGACACAAAATTATGCATATTTTCAGTAATATTCACTGATCATGATATTGAAAAGGTGAACTTGGCAACACTTGGAAAAACACATTCAATATGACAAAAAAATTGAAATGACACTACATTATGCATATTTTCAGTGATATTCACTGATCATGATATTAAAATGGGTAACTTGGCAACACTTTGTTAAAAAACACTCAACATTGCAAAAAAAAATATTTTTTGTAAAATCAGTATATACACACTACTACAGTCTTATAATGCTTAGTGAGATCATTTTCTGAAATTTTTTTTTTTTTTTGAAAAATTTTTTTTTTTTGATTTTTTTTTTTTTGTGTCTTCAAATTGTAAGTGATAAATACAACAGTCTAATAGTGCTTAGTGATTTCCTTTTATTTTTTTTTTTTTTTTTTTTTTTTTTTTTTTTTTTTTTTGGCTCTTCAAAATGTGAGTGATGAACACAACAGTCTAATAATGATAAGTGTTTTCCTTTTAAAAAAATTTTTTTTTTGAATTTTTTTTTTTTTGTGTCTCTTCACATTGTGAGTGATAATCACTGATCATATTATTGAAATGTTGAATTTGGATGCACTATGAATAAAAACATTCAACATGACAAAAGAATTATAATGGCACCACATTATGCATATTTTCATTGATATTCACTGATCATGATATTGAAATGTTGAACTTGGCAACACTTGGAAAAACACATTCAACATGACAAAAAAATTGAAATGACACTACATTATGCATATTTTCAGTGATATTCACTGATCATGATATTAAAATGGGTAACTTGGCAACACTTTGTTAAAAAACACTCAACATTGCAAAAAAAAAATTTTTTTGTAAAATCAGTATATACACACTACTACAGTCTTATAATGCTTAGTGAGATCATTTTCTGAAATTTTTTTTTTTTTTTGAAATTTTTTTTTTTTTTGAATTTTTTTTTTTTTTATGTCTTCAAATTGTAAGTGATAAATACAACAGTCTAATAGTGCTTAGTGATTTCCTTTTAATTTTTAATTTTTTTTTTTTTTTTTTTTTTTTTTTTTTTGGCTCTTCAAAATGTGAGTGATGAACACAACAGTCTAATAATGATAAGTGTTTTCCTTTTAAAAAAATTTTTTTTTTGAATTTTTTTTTTTTTTGTGTCTCTTCACATTGTGAGTGATAATCACTGATCATATTATTGAAATGTTGAATTTGGATGCACTATGAATAAAAACATTCAACATGACAAAAGAATTATAATGGCACCACATTATGCATATTTTCATTGATATTCACTGATCATGATATTGAAATGTTGAACTTGGCAACACTTGGAAAAACACATTCAACATGACAAAAAAATTGAAATGACACTACATTATGCATATTTTCAGTGATATTCACTGATCATGATATTAAAATGGGTAACTTGGCAACACTTTGTTAAAAAACACTCAACATTGCAAAAAAAAAATTTTTTTGTAAAATCAGTATATACACACTACTACAGTCTTATAATGCTTAGTGAGATCATTTTCTGAAATTTTTTTTTTTTTTTGAAATTTTTTTTTTTTTTGAATTTTTTTTTTTTTGTGTCTTCAAATTGTAAGTGATAAATACAACAGTCTAATAGTGCTTAGTGATTTCCTTTTAATTTTTAATTTTTTTTTTTTTTTTTTTTTTTTTTTTTTTTTGGCTCTTCAAAATGTGAGTGATGAACACAACAGTCTAATAATGATAAGTGTTTTCCTTTTAAAAAAATTTTTTTTTTGAATTTTTTTTTTTTTGTGTCTCTTCACATTGTGAGTGATAATCACTGATCATATTATTGAAATGTTGAATTTGGATGCACTATGAATAAAAACATTCAACATGACAAAAGAATTATAATGGCACCACATTATGCATATTTTCATTGATATTCACTGATCATGATATTGAAATGTTGAACTTGGCAACACTTGGAAAAACACATTCAACATGATAAAAAAATTGAAATGACACTACATTATGCATATTTTCAGTGATATTCACTGATCATGATATTAAAATGGGTAACTTGGCAACACTTTGTTAAAAAACACTCAACATTGCAAAAAAAATTTTTTTTTGTAAAATCAGTATATACACACTACTACAGTCTTATAATGCTTAGTGAGATCATTTTCTGAAATTTTTTTTTTTTTTTGAAATTTTTTTTTTTTTTGAATTTTTTTTTTTTTGTGTCTTCAAATTGTAAGTGATAAATACAACACTCTAATAGTGCTTAGTGATTTCCTTTTAATTTTTAATTTTTTTTTTTTTTTTTTTTTTTTTTTTTGGCTCTTCAAAATGTGAGTGATGAACACAACAGTCTAATAATGATAAGTGTTTTCCTTTTAAAAAAATTTTTTTTTTGAATTTTTTTTTTTTGTGTCTCTTCACATTGTGAGTGATAATCACTGATCATATTATTGAAATGTTGAATTTGGATGCACTATGAATAAAAACATTCAACATGACAAAAGAATTATAATGGCACCACATTATGCATATTTTCATTGATATTCACTGATCATGATATTGAAATGTTGAACTTGGCAACACTTGGAAAAACACATTCAACATGATACAAAAATTGAAATGACACTACATTATGCATATTTTCAGTGATATTCACTGATCATGATATTAAAATGGGTAACTTGGCAACACTTTGTTAAAAAACACTCAACATTGCAAAAAAAATTTTTTTTTGTAAAATCAGTATATACACACTACTACAGTCTTATAATGCTTAGTGAGATCATTTTCTGAAATTTTTTTTTTTTTTTGAAATTTTTTTTTTTTTTGAATTTTTTTTTTTTTGTGTCTTCAAATTGTAAGTGATAAATACAACAGTCTAATAGTGCTTAGTGATTTCCTTTTAATTTTTAATTTTTTTTTTTTTTTTTTTTTTTTTTTTTTTTGGCTCTTCAAAATGTGAGTGATGAACACAACAGTCTAATAATGATAAGTGTTTTCCTTTTAAAAAATTTTTTTTTTTGAATTTTTTTTTTTTGTGTCTCTTCACATTGTGAGTGATAATCACTGATCATATTATTGAAATGTTGAATTTGGATGCACTATGAATAAAAACATTCAACATGACAAAAGAATTATAATGGCACCACATTATGCATATTTTCATTGATATTCACTGATCATGATATTGAAATGTTGAACTTGGCAACACTTGGAAAAACACATTCAACATGACAAAAAAATTGAAATGACACTACATTATGCATATTTTCAGTGATATTCACTGATCATGATATTAAAATGGGTAACTTGGCAACACTTTGTTAAAAAACACTCAACATTGCAAAAAAAAATATTTTTTGTAAAATCAGTATATACACACTACTACAGTCTTATAATGCTTAGTGAGATCATTTTCTGAAATTTTTTTTTTTTTTTGAAATTTTTTTTTTTTTTGAATTTTTTTTTTTTTGTGTCTTCAAATTGTAAGTGATAAATACAACAGTCTAATAGTGCTTAGTGATTTCCTTTTAATTTTTAATTTTTTTTTTTTTTTTTTTTTTTTTTGGCTCTTCAAAATGTGAGTGATGAACACAACAGTCTAATAATGATAAGTGTTTTCCTTTTAAAAAAATTTTTTTTTTGAATTTTTTTTTTTTTGTGTCTCTTCACATTGTGAGTGATAATCACTGATCATATTATTGAAATGTTGAATTTGGATGCACTATGAATAAAAACATTCAACATGACAAAAGAATTATAATGGCACCACATTATGCATATTTTCATTGATATTCACTGATCATGATATTGAAATGTTGAACTTGGCAACACTTGGAAAAACACATTCAACATGACAAAAAAATTGAAATGACACTACATTATGCATATTTTCAGTGATATTCACTGATCATGATATTAAAATGGGTAACTTGGCAACACTTTGTTAAAAAACACTCAACATTGCAAAAAAAAAATTTTTTTGTAAAATCAGTATATACACACTACTACAGTCTTATAATGCTTAGTGAGATCATTTTCTGAAATTTTTTTTTTTTTTGAAATTTTTTTTTTTTTTGAATTTTTTTTTTTTTGTGTCTTCAAATTGTAAGTGATAAATACAACAGTCTAATAGTGCTTAGTGATTTCCTTTTAATTTTTAATTTTTTTTTTTTTTTTTTTTTTTTTTTTTTTTGGCTCTTCAAAATGTGAGTGATGAACACAACAGTCTAATAATGATAAGTGTTTTCCTTTTAAAAAAATTTTTTTTTTGAATTTTTTTTTTTTGTGTCTCTTCACATTGTGAGTGATAATCACTGATCATATTATTGAAATGTTGAATTTGGATGCACTATGAATAAAAACATTCAACATGACAAAAGAATTATAATGGCACCACATTATGCATATTTTCATTGATATTCACTGATCATGATATTGAAATGTTGAACTTGGCAACACTTGGAAAAACACATTCAACATGATAAAAAAATTGAAATGACACTACATTATGCATATTTTCAGTGATATTCACTGATCATGATATTAAAATGGGTAACTTGGCAACACTTTGTTAAAAAACACTCAACATTGCAAAAAAAATTTTTTTTTGTAAAATCAGTATATACACACTACTACAGTCTTATAATGCTTAGTGAGATCATTTTCTGAAATTTTTTTTTTTTTTTGAAATTTTTTTTTTTTTTGAATTTTTTTTTTTTTGTGTCTTCAAATTGTAAGTGATAAATACAACAGTCTAATAGTGCTTAGTGATTTCCTTTTAATTTTTAATTTTTTTTTTTTTTTTTTTTTTTTTTTTTTGGCTCTTCAAAATGTGAGTGATGAACACAACAGTCTAATAATGATAAGTGTTTTCCTTTTAAAAAAATTTTTTTTTTGAATTTTTTTTTTTTTGTGTCTCTTCACATTGTGAGTGATAATCACTGATCATATTATTGAAATGTTGAATTTGGATGCACTATGAATAAAAACATTCAACATGACAAAAGAATTATAATGGCACCACATTATGCATATTTTCATTGATATTCACTGATCATGATATTGAAATGTTGAACTTGGCAACACTTGGAAAAACACATTCAACATGATAAAAAAATTGAAATGACACTACATTATGCATATTTTCAGTGATATTCACTGATCATGATATTAAAATGGGTAACTTGGCAACACTTTGTTAAAAAACACTCAACATTGCAAAAAAAATTTTTTTTTGTAAAATCAGTATATACACACTACTACAGTCTTATAATGCTTAGTGAGATCATTTTCTGAAATTTTTTTTTTTTTTTGAAATTTTTTTTTTTTTTGAATTTTTTTTTTTTTGTGTCTTCAAATTGTAAGTGATAAATACAACAGTCTAATAGTGCTTAGTGATTTCCTTTTAATTTTTAATTTTTTTTTTTTTTTTTTTTTTTTTTTTTGGCTCTTCAAAATGTGAGTGATGAACACAACAGTCTAATAATGATAAGTGTTTTCCTTTTAAAAAAATTTTTTTTTTGAATTTTTTTTTTTTGTGTCTCTTCACATTGTGAGTGATAATCACTGATCATATTATTGAAATGTTGAATTTGGATGCACTATGAATAAAAACATTCAACATGACAAAAGAATTATAATGGCACCACATTATGCATATTTTCATTGATATTCACTGATCATGATATTGAAATGTTGAACTTGGCAACACTTGGAAAAACACATTCAACATGATACAAAAATTGAAATGACACTACATTATGCATATTTTCAGTGATATTCACTGATCATGATATTAAAATGGGTAACTTGGCAACACTTTGTTAAAAAACACTCAACATTGCAAAAAAAATTTTTTTTTGTAAAATCAGTATATACACACTACTACAGTCTTATAATGCTTAGTGAGATCATTTTCTGAAATTTTTTTTTTTTTTTGAAATTTTTTTTTTTTTTGAATTTTTTTTTTTTTGTGTCTTCAAATTGTAAGTGATAAATACAACAGTCTAATAGTGCTTAGTGATTTCCTTTTAATTTTTAATTTTTTTTTTTTTTTTTTTTTTTTTTTTTTTTTGGCTCTTCAAAATGTGAGTGAT
>JASXTE010000423.1:17500-22500 GCA_030280995.1 Hemileia vastatrix | reverse complement strand
AAAAAATAAAAAGACACAAAATTATGCATATTTTCAGTAATATTCACTGATCATGATATTGAAAAGGTGAAATTGGCAACACTTGGAAAAAAAACACTCAACATGACAAAAAAAATAAAATGACACAAAATTATGCATATTTTCAGTAATATTCACTGATCATGATATTGAAAAAGTGAAATTGGCAACACTTGGAAAAAAAACACTCAACATGACAAAAAAAATAAAATGACACAAAATTATGCATATTTTCACTGATATTCACTGATCATCATATTTAAAGGGTGAACTTGGCAACACTTGGAAAAAAAACACTCAACATGACAAAAAAAATAAAATGACACAAAATTATGCATATTTTCAGTAATATTCACTGATCATGATATTGAAAAGGTGAAATTGGCAACACTTGGAAAAAAAACACTAAACATGACAAAAAAAATAAAATGACACAAAATTATGCATATTTTCAGTAATATTCACTGATCATGATATTGAAAAGGTGAACTTGGCAACACTTGGAAAAACACATTCAATATGACAAAAAAATTGAAATGACACTACATTATGCATATTTTCAGTGATATTCACTGATCATGATATTAAAATGGGTAACTTGGCAACACTTTGTTAAAAAACACTCAACATTGCAAAAAAAAATATTTTTTGTAAAATCAGTATATACACACTACTACAGTCTTATAATGCTTAGTGAGATCATTTTCTGAAATTTTTTTTTTTTTTTGAAAAATTTTTTTTTTTTGATTTTTTTTTTTTTTGTGTCTTCAAATTGTAAGTGATAAATACAACAGTCTAATAGTGCTTAGTGATTTCCTTTTAATTTTTTTTTTTTTTTTTTTTTTTTTTTTTTTTTTTTTTGGCTCTTCAAAATGTGAGTGATGAACACAACAGTCTAATAATGATAAGTGTTTTCCTTTTAAAAAAATTTTTTTTTTGAATTTTTTTTTTTTTGTGTCTCTTCACATTGTGAGTGATAATCACTGATCATATTATTGAAATGTTGAATTTGGATGCACTATGAATAAAAACATTCAACATGACAAAAGAATTATAATGGCACCACATTATGCATATTTTCATTGATATTCACTGATCATGATATTGAAATGTTGAACTTGGCAACACTTGGAAAAACACATTCAACATGACAAAAAAATTGAAATGACACTACATTATGCATATTTTCAGTGATATTCACTGATCATGATATTAAAATGGGTAACTTGGCAACACTTTGTTAAAAAACACTCAACATTGCAAAAAAAAAATTTTTTTGTAAAATCAGTATATACACACTACTACAGTCTTATAATGCTTAGTGAGATCATTTTCTGAAATTTTTTTTTTTTTTTGAAATTTTTTTTTTTTTTGAATTTTTTTTTTTTTTATGTCTTCAAATTGTAAGTGATAAATACAACAGTCTAATAGTGCTTAGTGATTTCCTTTTAATTTTTAATTTTTTTTTTTTTTTTTTTTTTTTTTTTTTTTGGCTCTTCAAAATGTGAGTGATGAACACAACAGTCTAATAATGATAAGTGTTTTCCTTTTAAAAAAATTTTTTTTTTGAATTTTTTTTTTTTTTGTGTCTCTTCACATTGTGAGTGATAATCACTGATCATATTATTGAAATGTTGAATTTGGATGCACTATGAATAAAAACATTCAACATGACAAAAGAATTATAATGGCACCACATTATGCATATTTTCATTGATATTCACTGATCATGATATTGAAATGTTGAACTTGGCAACACTTGGAAAAACACATTCAACATGACAAAAAAATTGAAATGACACTACATTATGCATATTTTCAGTGATATTCACTGATCATGATATTAAAATGGGTAACTTGGCAACACTTTGTTAAAAAACACTCAACATTGCAAAAAAAAAATTTTTTTGTAAAATCAGTATATACACACTACTACAGTCTTATAATGCTTAGTGAGATCATTTTCTGAAATTTTTTTTTTTTTTTGAAATTTTTTTTTTTTTTGAATTTTTTTTTTTTTGTGTCTTCAAATTGTAAGTGATAAATACAACAGTCTAATAGTGCTTAGTGATTTCCTTTTAATTTTTAATTTTTTTTTTTTTTTTTTTTTTTTTTTTTTTTTGGCTCTTCAAAATGTGAGTGATGAACACAACAGTCTAATAATGATAAGTGTTTTCCTTTTAAAAAAATTTTTTTTTTGAATTTTTTTTTTTTTGTGTCTCTTCACATTGTGAGTGATAATCACTGATCATATTATTGAAATGTTGAATTTGGATGCACTATGAATAAAAACATTCAACATGACAAAAGAATTATAATGGCACCACATTATGCATATTTTCATTGATATTCACTGATCATGATATTGAAATGTTGAACTTGGCAACACTTGGAAAAACACATTCAACATGATAAAAAAATTGAAATGACACTACATTATGCATATTTTCAGTGATATTCACTGATCATGATATTAAAATGGGTAACTTGGCAACACTTTGTTAAAAAACACTCAACATTGCAAAAAAAATTTTTTTTGTAAAATCAGTATATACACACTACTACAGTCTTATAATGCTTAGTGAGATCATTTTCTGAAATTTTTTTTTTTTTTTGAAATTTTTTTTTTTTTTGAATTTTTTTTTTTTTGTGTCTTCAAATTGTAAGTGATAAATACAACACTCTAATAGTGCTTAGTGATTTCCTTTTAATTTTTAATTTTTTTTTTTTTTTTTTTTTTTTTTTTTTGGCTCTTCAAAATGTGAGTGATGAACACAACAGTCTAATAATGATAAGTGTTTTCCTTTTAAAAAAATTTTTTTTTTGAATTTTTTTTTTTTGTGTCTCTTCACATTGTGAGTGATAATCACTGATCATATTATTGAAATGTTGAATTTGGATGCACTATGAATAAAAACATTCAACATGACAAAAGAATTATAATGGCACCACATTATGCATATTTTCATTGATATTCACTGATCATGATATTGAAATGTTGAACTTGGCAACACTTGGAAAAACACATTCAACATGATACAAAAATTGAAATGACACTACATTATGCATATTTTCAGTGATATTCACTGATCATGATATTAAAATGGGTAACTTGGCAACACTTTGTTAAAAAACACTCAACATTGCAAAAAAAATTTTTTTTTTGTAAAATCAGTATATACACACTACTACAGTCTTATAATGCTTAGTGAGATCATTTTCTGAAATTTTTTTTTTTTTTTGAAATTTTTTTTTTTTTTGAATTTTTTTTTTTTTGTGTCTTCAAATTGTAAGTGATAAATACAACAGTCTAATAGTGCTTAGTGATTTCCTTTTAATTTTTAATTTTTTTTTTTTTTTTTTTTTTTTTTTTTTTTGGCTCTTCAAAATGTGAGTGATGAACACAACAGTCTAATAATGATAAGTGTTTTCCTTTTAAAAAATTTTTTTTTTTGAATTTTTTTTTTTTGTGTCTCTTCACATTGTGAGTGATAATCACTGATCATATTATTGAAATGTTGAATTTGGATGCACTATGAATAAAAACATTCAACATGACAAAAGAATTATAATGGCACCACATTATGCATATTTTCATTGATATTCACTGATCATGATATTGAAATGTTGAACTTGGCAACACTTGGAAAAACACATTCAACATGATAAAAAAATTGAAATGACACTACATTATGCATATTTTCAGTGATATTCACTGATCATGATATTAAAATGGGTAACTTGGCAACACTTTGTTAAAAAACACTCAACATTGCAAAAAAAATTTTTTTTTGTAAAATCAGTATATACACACTACTACAGTCTTATAATGCTTAGTGAGATCATTTTCTGAAATTTTTTTTTTTTTTTGAAATTTTTTTTTTTTTTGAATTTTTTTTTTTTTGTGTCTTCAAATTGTAAGTGATAAATACAACAGTCTAATAGTGCTTAGTGATTTCCTTTTAATTTTTAATTTTTTTTTTTTTTTTTTTTTTTTTTTTTGGCTCTTCAAAATGTGAGTGATGAACACAACAGTCTAATAATGATAAGTGTTTTCCTTTTAAAAAAATTTTTTTTTTGAATTTTTTTTTTTTTGTGTCTCTTCACATTGTGAGTGATAATCACTGATCATATTATTGAAATGTTGAATTTGGATGCACTATGAATAAAAACATTCAACATGACAAAAGAATTATAATGGCACCACATTATGCATATTTTCATTGATATTCACTGATCATGATATTGAAATGTTGAACTTGGCAACACTTGGAAAAACACATTCAACATGATAAAAAAATTGAAATGACACTACATTATGCATATTTTCAGTGATATTCACTGATCATGATATTAAAATGGGTAACTTGGCAACACTTTGTTAAAAAACACTCAACATTGCAAAAAAAATTTTTTTTTGTAAAATCAGTATATACACACTACTACAGTCTTATAATGCTTAGTGAGATCATTTTCTGAAATTTTTTTTTTTTTTTGAAATTTTTTTTTTTTTTGAATTTTTTTTTTTTTGTGTCTTCAAATTGTAAGTGATAAATACAACAGTCTAATAGTGCTTAGTGATTTCCTTTTAATTTTTAATTTTTTTTTTTTTTTTTTTTTTTTTTTTTGGCTCTTCAAAATGTGAGTGATGAACACAACAGTCTAATAATGATAAGTGTTTTCCTTTTAAAAAAATTTTTTTTTTGAATTTTTTTTTTTTGTGTCTCTTCACATTGTGAGTGATAATCACTGATCATATTATTGAAATGTTGAATTTGGATGCACTATGAATAAAAACATTCAACATGACAAAAGAATTATAATGGCACCACATTATGCATATTTTCATTGATATTCACTGATCATGATATTGAAATGTTGAACTTGGCAACACTTGGAAAAACACATTCAACATGATACAAAAATTGAAATGACACTACATTATGCATATTTTCAGTGATATTCACTGATCATGATATTAA
>JASXTE010000423.1:0-7500 GCA_030280995.1 Hemileia vastatrix | reverse complement strand
TATTTTCAGTAATATTCACTGATCATGATATTGAAAAGGTGAAATAGGCAACACTTGGAAAAAAAAAACCACTCAACATGACAAAAAAAAATAAAATGACACAAAATTATGCATATTTTCAGTAATATTCACTGATCATGATATTGAAAAGGTGAAATTGGGCAACACTTGGAAAAAAAAACACTCAACATGACAAAAAAAATAAATGACACAAAATTATGCATATTTTCAGTGATATTCACTGATCATCATATTTAAAGGGTGAACTTGGAAACACTTGGAAAAAAAACACTCACATGACAAAAAAAATAAAAAGACACAAAATTATGCATATTTTCAGTAATATTCACTGATCATGATATTGAAAAGGTGAAATTGGCAACACTTGGAAAAAAAACACTCAACATGACAAAAAAAATAAAATGACACAAAATTATGCATATTTTCAGTAATATTCACTGATCATGATATTGAAAAAGTGAAATTGGCAACACTTGGAAAAAAAAACACTCAACATGACAAAAAAAATAAAATGACACAAAATTATGCATATTTTCACTGATATTCACTGATCATCATATTTAAAGGGTGAACTTGGCAACACTTGGAAAAAAAACACTCAACATGACAAAAAAAATAAAATGACACAAAATTATGCATATTTTCAGTAATATTCACTGATCATGATATTGAAAAGGTGAAATTGGCAACACTTGGAAAAAAAACACTAAACATGACAAAAAAAATAAAATGACACAAAATTATGCATATTTTCAGTAATATTCACTGATCATGATATTGAAAAGGTGAACTTGGCAACACTTGGAAAAACACATTCAATATGACAAAAAAATTGAAATGACACTACATTATGCATATTTTCAGTGATATTCACTGATCATGATATTAAAATGGGTAACTTGGCAACACTTTGTTAAAAAACACTCAACATTGCAAAAAAAAATATTTTTGTAAAATCAGTATATACACACTACTACAGTCTTATAATGCTTAGTGAGATCATTTCTGAAATTTTTTTTTTTTTTTGAAAAATTTTTTTTTTTTGATTTTTTTTTTTTTTGTGTCTTCAAATTGTAAGTGATAAATACAACAGTCTAATAGTGCTTAGTGATTTCCTTTTAATTTTTTTTTTTTTTTTTTTTTTTTTTTTTTTTTTTTTTTGGCTCTTCAAAATGTGAGTGATGAACACAACAGTCTAATAATGATAAGTGTTTTCCTTTTAAAAAAATTTTTTTTTGAATTTTTTTTTTTTTGTGTCTCTTCACATTGTGAGTGATAATCACTGATCATATTATTGAAATGTTGAATTTGATGCACTATGAATAAAAACATTCAACATGACAAAAGAATTATAATGGCACCACATTATGCATATTTTCATTGATATTCACTGATCATGATATTGAAATGTTGAACTTGGCAACACTTGGAAAAACACATTCAACATGACAAAAAAATTGAAATGACACTACATTATGCATATTTTCAGTGATATTCACTGATCATGATATTAAAATGGGTAACTTGGCAACACTTTGTTAAAAAACACTCAACATTGCAAAAAAAAATTTTTTTGTAAAATCAGTATATACACACTACTACAGTCTTATAATGCTTAGTGAGATCATTTTCTGAAATTTTTTTTTTTTTTTGAAATTTTTTTTTTTTTTTGAATTTTTTTTTTTTTTATGTCTTCAAATTGTAAGTGATAAATACAACAGTCTAATAGTGCTTAGTGATTTCCTTTTAATTTTTAATTTTTTTTTTTTTTTTTTTTTTTTTTTTTTTTGGCTCTTCAAAATGTGAGTGATGAACACAACAGTCTAATAATGATAAGTGTTTTCCTTTTAAAAAAAATTTTTTTTTTGAATTTTTTTTTTTTTTGTGTCTCTTCACATTGTGAGTGATAATCACTGATCATATTATTGAAATGTTGAATTTGGATGCACTATGAATAAAAAACATTCAACATGACAAAAGAATTATAATGGCACCACATTATGCATATTTTCATTGATATTCACTGATCATGATATTGAAATGTTGAACTTGGCAACACTTGGAAAAACACATTCAACATGACAAAAAAATTGAAATGACACTACATTATGCATATTTTCAGTGATATTCACTGATCATGATATTAAAATGGGTAACTTGGCAACACTTTGTTAAAAAACACTCAACATTGCAAAAAAAAAATTTTTTTGTAAAATCAGTATATACACACTACTACAGTCTTATAATGCTTAGTGAGATCATTTTCTGAAATTTTTTTTTTTTTTTTGAAATTTTTTTTTTTTTTGAAATTTTTTTTTTTTTTGTGTCTTCAAATTGTAAGTGATAAATACAACAGTCTAATAGTGCTTAGTGATTTCCTTTTTATTTTTTAATTTTTTTTTTTTTTTTTTTTTTTTTTTTTTTTTTGGCTCTTCAAAATGTGAGTGATGAACACAACAGTCTAATAATGATAAGTGTTTTCCTTTTAAAAAAATTTTTTTTTTGAATTTTTTTTTTTTTGTGTCTCTTCACATTGTGAGTGATAATCACTGATCATATTATTGAAATGTTGAATTTGGATGCACTATGAATAAAAACATTCAACATGACAAAAGAATTATAATGGCAACCACATTATGCATATTTTCATTGATATTCACTGATCATGATATTGAAATGTTGAACTTGGCAACACTTGGAAAAACACATTCAACATGATAAAAAAATTGAAATGACACTACATTATGCATATTTTCAGTGATATTCACTGATCATGATATTAAAATGGGTAACTTGGCAACACTTTGTTAAAAACACTCAACATTGCAAAAAAAATTTTTTTTTTGTAAAATCAGTATATACACACTACTACAGTCTTATAATGCTTAGTGAGATCATTTTCTGAAATTTTTTTTTTTTTTTTGAAATTTTTTTTTTTTTTTTGAATTTTTTTTTTTTTGTGTCTTCAAATTGTAAGTGATAAATACAACACTCTAATAGTGCTTAGTGATTTCCTTTTAATTTTTAATTTTTTTTTTTTTTTTTTTTTTTTTTTTTTTGGCTCTTCAAAATGTGAGTGATGAACACAACAGTCTAATAATGATAAGTGTTTTCCTTTTAAAAAAATTTTTTTTTTGAATTTTTTTTTTTTGTGTCTCTTCACATTGTGAGTGATAATCACTGATCATATTATTGAAATGTTGAATTTGGATGCACTATGAATAAAAACATTCAACATGACAAAAGAATTATAATGGCACCACATTATGCATATTTTCATTGATATTCACTGATCATGATATTGAAATGTTGAACTTGGCAAACACTTGGAAAAACACATTCAACATGATACAAAAATTGAAATGACACTACATTATGCATATTTTCAGTGATATTCACTGATCATGATATTAAAATGGGTAACTTGGCAACACTTTGTTAAAAAAACACTCAACATTGCAAAAAAAATTTTTTTTTGTAAAATCAGTATATACACACTACTACAGTCTTATAATGCTTAGTGAGATCATTTTCTGAAATTTTTTTTTTTTTTTTTGAAATTTTTTTTTTTTTTTGAATTTTTTTTTTTTTGTGTCTTCAAATTGTAAGTGATAAATACAACAGTCTAATAGTGCTTAGTGATTTCCTTTTAATTTTTAATTTTTTTTTTTTTTTTTTTTTTTTTTTTTTTTGGCTCTTCAAAATGTGAGTGATGAACACAACAGTCTAATAATTGATAAGTGTTTTCCTTTAAAAAATTTTTTTTTTTGAATTTTTTTTTTTTTGTGTCTCTTCACATTGTGAGTGATAATCACTGATCATATTATTGAAATGTTGAATTTGGATGCACTATGAATAAAAACATTCAACATGACAAAAGAATTATAATGGCACCACATTATGCATATTTTCATTGATATTCACTGATCATGATATTGAAATGTTGAACTTGGCAACACTTGGAAAAACACATTCAACATGACAAAAAATTGAAATGACACTACATTATGCATATTTTCAGTGATATTCACTGATCATGATATTAAAATGGGGTAACTTGGCAACACTTTGTTAAAAAAACACTCAACATTGCAAAAAAAAATATTTTTTGTAAAATCAGTATATACACACTACTACAGTCTTATAATGCTTAGTGAGATCATTTTCTGAATTTTTTTTTTTTTTTTGAAATTTTTTTTTTTTTTGAATTTTTTTTTTTTTGTGTCTTCAAATTGTAAGTGATAAATACAACAGTCTAATAGTGCTTAGTGATTTCCTTTTAATTTTAATTTTTTTTTTTTTTTTTTTTTTTTTTTGGCTCTTCAAAATGTGAGTGATGAACACAACAGTCTAATAATGATAAGTGTTTTCCTTTTAAAAAAATTTTTTTTTTGAATTTTTTTTTTTTTGTGTCTCTTCACATTGTGAGTGATAATCACTGATCATATTATTGAAATGTTGAATTTGGATGCACTATGAATAAAAACATTCAACATGACAAAAGAATTATAATGGCACCACATTATGCATATTTTCATTGATATTCACTGATCATGATATTGAAATGTTGAACTTGGCAACACTTGGAAAAACACATTCAACATGACAAAAAAATTGAAATGACACTACATTATGCATATTTTCAGTGATATTCACTGATCATGATATTAAAATGGGTAACTTGGCAACACTTTGTTAAAAACACTCAACATTGCAAAAAAAAAATTTTTTTGTAAAATCAGTATATACACACTACTACAGTCTTATAATGCTTAGTGAGATCATTTTCTGAAATTTTTTTTTTTTTTGAAATTTTTTTTTTTTTTGATTTTTTTTTTTTTTGTGTCTTCAAATTGTAAGTGATAAATACAACAGTCTAATAGTGCTTAGTGATTTCCTTTTAATTTTTAATTTTTTTTTTTTTTTTTTTTTTTTTTTTTTTTGGCTCTTCAAAATGTGAGTGATGAACACAACAGTCTAATAATGATAAGTGTTTTCCTTTTAAAAAAATTTTTTTTTTGAATTTTTTTTTTTTGTGTCTCTTCACATTGTGAGTGATAATCACTGATCATATTATTGAAATGTTGAATTTGGATGCACTATGAATAAAAACATTCAACATGACAAAAGAATTATAATGGCACCACATTATGCATATTTTCATTGATATTCACTGATCATGATATTGAAATGTTGAACTTGGCAACACTTGGAAAAACACATTCAACATGATAAAAAAATTGAAATGACACTACATTATGCATATTTTCAGTGATATTCACTGATCATGATATTAAAATGGGTAACTTGGCAACACTTTGTTAAAAAACACTCAACATTGCAAAAAAAATTTTTTTTTGTAAAATCAGTATATACACACTACTACAGTCTTATAATGCTTAGTGAGATCATTTTCTGAAATTTTTTTTTTTTTTTGAAATTTTTTTTTTTTTTGAATTTTTTTTTTTTTTGTGTCTTTCAAATTGTAAGTGATAAATACAACAGTCTAATAGTGCTTAGTGATTTCCTTTTAATTTTTAATTTTTTTTTTTTTTTTTTTTTTTTTTTTTTTGGCTCTTCAAAATGTGAGTGATGAACACAACAGTCTAATAATGATAAGTGTTTTCCTTTTAAAAAAATTTTTTTTTTGAATTTTTTTTTTTTTGTGTCTCTTCACATTGTGAGTGATAATCACTGATCATATTATTGAAATGTTGAATTTGGATGCACTATGAATAAAAACATTCAACATGACAAAAGAATTATAATGGCACCACATTATGCATATTTTCATTGATATTCACTGATCATGATATTGAAATGTTGAACTTGGCAACACTTGGAAAAAACACATTCAACATGATAAAAAAATTGAAATGACACTACATTATGCATATTTTCAGTGATATTCACTGATCATGATATTAAAATGGGTAACTTGGCAACACTTTGTTAAAAAACACTCAACATTGCAAAAAAAATTTTTTTTTTGTAAAATCAGTATATACACACTACTACAGTCTTATAATGCTTAGTGAGATCATTTTCTGAAATTTTTTTTTTTTTTTGAAATTTTTTTTTTTTTTTGAATTTTTTTTTTTTTGTGTCTTCAAATTGTAAGTGATAAATACAACAGTCTAATAGTGCTTAGTGATTTCCTTTTAATTTTTAATTTTTTTTTTTTTTTTTTTTTTTTTTTTGGCTCTTCAAATGTGAGTGATGAACACAACAGTCTAATAATGATAAGTGTTTTCCTTTTAAAAAAATTTTTTTTTTGAATTTTTTTTTTTTGTGTCTCTTCACATTGTGAGTGATAATCACTGATCATATTATTGAAATGTTGAATTTGGATGCACTATGAATAAAAACATTCAACATGACAAAAGAATTATAATGGCACCACATTATGCATATTTTCATTGATATTCACTGATCATGATATTGAAATGTTGAACTTGGCAACACTTGGAAAAACACATTCAACATGATACAAAAATTGAAATGACACTACATTATGCATATTTTCAGTGATATTCACTGATCATGATATTAAAATGGGTAACTTGGCAACACTTTGTTAAAAAACACTCAACATTGCAAAAAAAATTTTTTTTTGTAAAATCAGTATATACACACTACTACAGTCTTATAATGCTTAGTGAGATCATTTTCTGAAATTTTTTTTTTTTTTTTGAAATTTTTTTTTTTTTTTGAATTTTTTTTTTTTTGTGTCTTCAAATTGTAAGTGATAAATACAACAGTCTAATAGTGCTTAGTGATTTCCTTTTAATTTTTAATTTTTTTTTTTTTTTTTTTTTTTTTTTTTTTTTGGCTCTTCAAAATGTGAGTGATGAACACAACAGTCTAATAATGATAAGTGTTTTCCTTTTAAAAAATTTTTTTTTTTGAATTTTTTTTTTTTTGTGTCTCTTCACATTGTGAGTGATAATCACTGATCATATTATTGAAATGTTGAATTTGGATGCACTATGAATAAAAACATTCAACATGACAAAAGAATTATAATGGCACCACATTATGCATATTTTCATTGATATTCACTGATCATGATATTGAAATGTTGAACTTGGCAACACTTGGAAAAACACATTCAACATGACAAAAAAATTGAAATGACACTTACATTATGCATATTTTCAGTGATATTCACTGATCATGATATTAAAATGGTAACTTGGCAACACTTTGTTAAAAAACACTCAACATTGCAAAAAAAAATATTTTTTGTAAAATCAGTATATACACACTACTACAGTCTTATAATGCTTAGTGAGATCATTTTCTGAATTTTTTTTTTTTTTTTGCAAATTTTTTTTTTTTTTGAATTTTTTTTTTTTTTGTGTCTTCAAATTGTAAGTGATAAATACAACAGTCTAATAGTGCTTAGTGATTTCCTTTTAATTTTTAATTTTTTTTTTTTTTTTTTTTTTTTTTTGGCTCTTCAAAATGTGAGTGATG
>JASXTE010000609.1:20000-25000 GCA_030280995.1 Hemileia vastatrix | reverse complement strand
TGAGATCATTTTCTGAATTTTTTTTTTTTTTTGAATTTTTTTTTTTTTGTGTTTTCAAATTGTAAGTGATAAATACAACAGTCTAATAGTGCTTAGTGATTTCCTTTTAATTTTAATTTTTTTTTTTTTTTTTTTTTTTTTTTGGCTTTTCAAATTGTGAGTGATGAACACAACAGTCTAATAATGATAAGTGTTTTCCTTTTAAAAATTTTTTTTTTTGAATTTTTTTTTTGTGTCTCTTCACATTGTGAGTGATAATCACTGATCATATTATTGAAATGTTGAATTTGGATGCACTATGAATAAAAACATTCAACATGACAAAAGAATTATAATGGCACCACACTATGCATATTTTCATTGATCTTCACTGATCATGATATTGAAATGTTGAACTTGGCAACACTTGGAAAAACACATTCAACATGACAAAAAAATTGAAATGACACTACATTATGCATATTTTCAGTGATATTCACTGATCATGATATTAAAATGGGTAACTTGGCAACACTTTGTTAAAAAACACTCAACATTGAAAAAAAAAATATTTTTTGTAAAATCAGTATATACACACTACTACAGTCTTATAATGCTTACTGAGATCATTTTCTGAAATTTTTTTTTTTTTTTGAAATTTTTTTTTTTTTTGAATTTTTTTTTTTTTGTGTCTTCAAATTGTAAGTGATAAATACAACAGTCTAATAGTGCTTAGTGATTTCCTTTTAATTTTTAATTTTTTTTTTTTTTTTTTTTTTTTTTTTTTTTTTTGGCTCTTCAAAATGTGAGTGATGAACACAACAGTCTAATAATGATAAGTGTTTTCCTTTTAAAAAAATTTTTTTTTTGAATTTTTTTTTTTTTGTGTCTCTTTACATTGTGAGTGATAATCACTGATCATATTATTGAAATGTTGAATTTGGATGCACTATGAATAAAAACATTCAACATGACAAAAGGAATTATAATGGCACCACATTATGCATATTTTCATTGATATTCACTGATCATGATATTGAAATGTTGAACTTGGCAACACTTGGAAAAACACATTCAACATGACAAAAAAATTGAAATGACACTACATTATGCATATTTTCAGTGATATTCACTGATCATGATATAAAAATGGGTAACTTGGCAACACTTTGTTAAAAAACACTCAACATTGCAAAAAAAAATATTTTTTGGAAAATCAGTATATACACACTACTACAGTCTTATAATGCTTACTGAGATCATTTTCTGAAATTTTTTTTTTTTTTGAAATTTTTTTTTTTTTGAATTTTTTTTTTTTTGTGTCTTCAAATTGTAAGTGATAAATACAACAGTCTAATAGTGCTTAGTGATTTCCTTTTAATTTTTAATTTTTTTTTTTTTTTTTTTTTTTTTTTTTTTTTTGGCTCTTCAAAATGTGAGTGATGAACACAACAGTCTAATAATGATAAGTGTTTTCCTTTTAAAAAAATTTTTTTTTTGAATTTTTTTTTTTTTGTGTCTCTTCACATTGTGAGTGATAATCACTGATCATATTATTGAAATGTTGAATTTGGATGCACTATGAATAAAAACATTCAACATGACAAAAGGAATTATAATGGCACCACATTATGCATATTTTCATTGATATTCACTGATCATGATATTGAAATGTTGAACTTGGCAACACTTGGAAAAACACATTCAACATGACAAAAAAATTGAAATGACACTACATTATGCATATTTTCAGTGATATTCACTGATCATGATATAAAAATGGGTAACTTGGCAACACTTTGTTAAAAAACACTCAACATTGCAAAAAAAAATATTTTTTGGAAAATCAGTATATACACACTACTACAGTCTTATAATGCTTACTGAGATCATTTTCTGAAATTTTTTTTTTTTTTGAAATTTTTTTTTTTTTGAATTTTTTTTTTTTTGTGTCTTCAAATTGTAAGTGATAAATACAACAGTCTAATAGTGCTTAGTGATTTCCTTTTAATTTTTAATTTTTTTTTTTTTTTTTTTTTTTTTTTTTTTTTTTGGCTCTTCAAAATGTGAGTGATGAACACAACAGTCTAATAATGATAAGTGTTTTCCTTTTAAAAAAATTTTTTTTTTGAATTTTTTTTTTTTTGTGTCTCTTCACATTGTGAGTGATAATCACTGATCATATTATTGAAATGTTGAATTTGGATGCACTATGAATAAAAACATTCAACATGACAAAAGGAATTATAATGGCACCACATTATGCATATTTTCATTGATATTCACTGATCATGATATTGAAATGTTGAACTTGGCAACACTTGGAAAAACACATTCAACATGACAAAAAAATTGAAATGACACTACATTATGCATATTTTCAGTGATATTCACTGATCATGATATTAAAATGGGTAACTTGGCAACACTTTGTTAAAAAACACTCAACATTGCAAAAAAAAAATTTTTTTGTAAAATCAGTATATACACACTACTACAGTCTTATAATGCTTAGTGAGATCATTTTCTGAAATTTTTTTTTTTTTTGAAATTTTTTTTTTTTTTGAATTTTTTTTTTTTTGTGTCTTCAAATTGTAAGTGATAAATACAACAGTCTAATAGTGCTTAGTGATTTCCTTTTAATTTTTAATTTTTTATTTTTTATTTTTTTTTTTTTTTTGGCTCTTCAAAATGTGAGTGATGAACACAACAGTCTAATAATGATAAGTGTTTTCCTTTTAAAAAATTTTTTTTTTTGAATTTTTTTTTTTTTGTGTCTCTTCACATTGTGAGTGATAATCACTGATCATATTATTGAAATGTTGAATTTGGATGCACTATGAATAAAAACATTCAACATGACAAAAGAATTATAATGGCACCACATTATGCATATTTTCATTGATATTCACTGATCATGATATTGAAATGTTGAACTTGGCAACACTTGGAAAAACACATTCAACATGACAAAAAAATTGAAATGACACTACATTATGCATATTTTCAGTGATATTCACTGATCATGATATTAAAATGGGTAACTTGGCAACACTTTGTTAAAAAACACTCAACATTGAAAAAAAAAATATTTTTTGTAAAATCAGTATATACACACTACTACAGTCTTATAATGCTTACTGAGATCATTTTCTGAAATTTTTTTTTTTTTTTGAAATTTTTTTTTTTTTTGAATTTTTTTTTTTTTGTGTCTTCAAATTGTAAGTGATAAATACAACAGTCTAATAGTGCTTAGTGATTTCCTTTTAATTTTTAATTTTTTTTTTTTTTTTTTTTTTTTTTTTTTTTTGGCTCTTCAAAATGTGAGTGATGAACACAACAGTCTAATAATGATAAGTGTTTTCCTTTTAAAAAAATTTTTTTTTTGAATTTTTTTTTTTTTGTGTCTCTTCACATTGTGAGTGATAATCACTGATCATATTATTGAAATGTTGAATTTGGATGCACTATGAATAAAAACATTCAACATGACAAAAGGAATTATAATGGCACCACATTATGCATATTTTCATTGATATTCACTGATCATGATATTGAAATGTTGAACTTGGCAACACTTGGAAAAACACATTCAACATGACAAAAAAATTGAAATGACACTACATTATGCATATTTTCAGTGATATTCACTGATCATGATATTAAAATGGGTAACTTGGCAACACTTTGTTAAAAAACACTCAACATTGCAAAAAAAAAATTTTTTTGTAAAATCAGTATATACACACTACTACAGTCTTATAATGCTTAGTGAGATCATTTTCTGAAATTTTTTTTTTTTTTGAAATTTTTTTTTTTTTTGAATTTTTTTTTTTTTGTGTCTTCAAATTGTAAGTGATAAATACAACAGTCTAATAGTGCTTAGTGATTTCCTTTTAATTTTTAATTTTTATTTTTTTTTTTTTTTTTTTTTTTTTTTGGCTCTTCAAAATGTGAGTGATGAACACAACAGTCTAATAATGATAAGTGTTTTCCTTTTAAAAAAAATTTTTTTTTGAATTTTTTTTTTTTGTGTCTCTTCACATTGTGAGTGATAATCACTGATCATATTATTGAAATGTTGAATTTGGATGCACTATGAATAAAAACATTCAACATGACAAAAGAATTATAATGGCACCACATTATGCATATTTTCATTGATATTCACTGATCATGATATTGAAATGTTGAACTTGGCAACACTTGGAAAAACACATTCAACATGACAAAAAAATTGAAATGACACTACATTATGCATATTTTCAGTGATATTCACTGATCATGATATTAAAATGGGTAACTTGGCAACACTTTGTTAAAAAACACTCAACATTGCAAAAAAAAATATTTTTTGGAAAATCAGTATATACACACTACTACAGTCTTATAATGCTTACTGAGATCATTTTCTGAAATTTTTTTTTTTTTTTGAAATTTTTTTTTTTTTTGAATTTTTTTTTTTTGTGTCTTCAAATTGTAAGTGATAAATACAACAGTCTAATAGTGCTAAGTGATTTCCTTTTAATTTTTAATTTTTTTTTTTTTTTTTTTTTTTTTTTTTTTTTTGGCTCTTCAAAATGTGAGTGATGAACACAACAGTCTAATAATGATAAGTGTTTTCCTTTAAAAAAAATTTTTTTTTTGAATTTTTTTTTTTTTGTGTCTCTTCACATTGTGAGTGATAATCACTGATCATATTATTGAAATGTTGAATTTGGATGCACTATGAATAAAAACATTCAACATGACAAAAGAATTATAATGGCACCACACTATGCATATTTTCATTGATCTTCACTGATCATGATATTGAAATGTTGAACTTGGCAACACTTGGAAAAACACATTCAACATGACAAAAAAATTGAAATGACACTACATTATGCATATTTTCAGTGATATTCACTGATCATGATATTAAAATGGGTAACTTGGCAACACTTTGTTAAAAAACACTCAACATTGCAAAAAAAAATATTTTTTGGAAAATCAGTATATACACACTACTACAGTCTTAT
>JASXTE010000609.1:5000-10000 GCA_030280995.1 Hemileia vastatrix | reverse complement strand
AAAAATTTTTTTGTAAAATCAGTATATACACACTACTACAGTCTAATAATGCTTAGTGAGATCATTTTCTGAATTTTTTTTTTTTTTTGAATTTTTTTTTTTTTGTGTTTTCAAATTGTAAGTGATAAATACAACAGTCTAATAGTGCTTAGTGATTTCCTTTTAATTTTAATTTTTTTTTTTTTTTTTTTTTTTTTTTTTGGCTTTTCAAATTGTGAGTGATGAACACAACAGTCTAATAATGATAAGTGTTTTCCTTTTAAAAAATTTTTTTTTTGAATTTTTTTTTTGTGTCTCTTCACATTGTGAGTGATAATCACTGATCATATTATTGAAATGTTGAATTTGGATGCACTATGAATAAAAACATTCAACATGACAAAAGAATTATAATGGCACCACACTATGCATATTTTCATTGATCTTCACTGATCATGATATTGAAATGTTGAACTTGGCAACACTTGGAAAAACACATTCAACATGACAAAAAAATTGAAATGACACTACATTATGCATATTTTCAGTGATATTCACTGATCATGATATTAAAATGGGTAACTTGGCAACACTTTGTTAAAAAACACTCAACATTGAAAAAAAAAATATTTTTTGTAAAATCAGTATATACACACTACTACAGTCTTATAATGCTTACTGAGATCATTTTCTGAAATTTTTTTTTTTTTTTGAAATTTTTTTTTTTTTTTGAATTTTTTTTTTTTTTTGTGTCTTCAAATTGTAAGTGATAAATACAACAGTCTAATAGTGCTTAGTGATTTCCTTTTAATTTTTAATTTTTTTTTTTTTTTTTTTTTTTTTTTTTTTTTTGGCTCTTCAAAATGTGAGTGATGAACACAACAGTCTAATAATGATAAGTGTTTTCCTTTTAAAAAAATTTTTTTTTTGAATTTTTTTTTTTTTGTGTCTCTTTACATTGTGAGTGATAATCACTGATCATATTATTGAAATGTTGAATTTGGATGCACTATGAATAAAAACATTCAACATGACAAAAGGAATTATAATGGCACCACATTATGCATATTTTCATTGATATTCACTGATCATGATATTGAAATGTTTGAACTTGGCAACACTTGGAAAAACACATTCAACATGACAAAAAAATTGAAATGACACTACATTATGCATATTTTCAGTGATATTCACTGATCATGATATAAAAATGGGTAACTTGGCAACACTTTGTTAAAAAACACTCAACATTGCAAAAAAAAATATTTTTTGGAAAATCAGTATATACACACTACTACAGTCTTATAATGCTTACTGAGATCATTTTCTGAAATTTTTTTTTTTTTTTGAAATTTTTTTTTTTTTTGAATTTTTTTTTTTTTGTGTCTTCAAATTGTAAGTGATAAATACAACAGTCTAATAGTGCTTAGTGATTTCCTTTTAATTTTTAATTTTTTTTTTTTTTTTTTTTTTTTTTTTTTTTTTTGGCTCTTCAAAATGTGAGTGATGAACACAACAGTCTAATAATGATAAGTGTTTTCCTTTTAAAAAATTTTTTTTTTGAATTTTTTTTTTTTTGTGTCTCTTCACATTGTGAGTGATAATCACTGATCATATTATTGAAATGTTGAATTTGGATGCACTATGAATAAAAACATTCAACATGACAAAAGGAATTATAATGGCACCACATTATGCATATTTTCATTGATATTCACTGATCATGATATTGAAATGTTGAACTTGGCAACACTTGGAAAAACACATTCAACATGACAAAAAAATTGAAATGACACTACATTATGCATATTTTCAGTGATATTCACTGATCATGATATAAAAATGGGTAACTTGGCAACACTTTGTTAAAAAACACTCAACATTGCAAAAAAAAATATTTTTTGGAAAATCAGTATATACACACTACTACAGTCTTATAATGCTTACTGAGATCATTTTCTGAAATTTTTTTTTTTTTTGAAATTTTTTTTTTTTGAATTTTTTTTTTTTTTGTGTCTTCAAATTGTAAGTGATAAATACAACAGTCTAATAGTGCTTAGTGATTTCCTTTTAATTTTTAATTTTTTTTTTTTTTTTTTTTTTTTTTTTTTTTTTTTTGGCTCTTCAAAATGTGAGTGATGAACACAACAGTCTAATAATGATAAGTGTTTTCCTTTTAAAAAAATTTTTTTTTTGAATTTTTTTTTTTTTGTGTCTCTTCACATTGTGAGTGATAATCACTGATCATATTATTGAAATGTTGAATTTGGATGCACTATGAATAAAAACATTCAACATGACAAAAGGAATTATAATGGCACCACATTATGCATATTTTCATTGATATTCACTGATCATGATATTGAAATGTTGAACTTTTGGAAAAACACATTCAACATGACAAAAAAATTGAAATGACACTACATTATGCATATTTTCAGTGATATTCACTGATCATGATATTAAAATGGGTAACTTGGCAACACTTTGTTAAAAAACACTCAACATTGCAAAAAAAAAATTTTTTTGTAAAATCAGTATATACACACTACTACAGTCTTATAATGCTTAGTGAGATCATTTTCTGAAATTTTTTTTTTTTTTGAAATTTTTTTTTTTTTTGAATTTTTTTTTTTTTGTGTCTTCAAATTGTAAGTGATAAATACAACAGTCTAATAGTGCTTAGTGATTTCCTTTTAATTTTTAATTTTTTATTTTTTATTTTTTTTTTTTTTTTGGCTCTTCAAAATGTGAGTGATGAACACAACAGTCTAATAATGATAAGTGTTTTCCTTTTAAAAAATTTTTTTTTTTGAATTTTTTTTTTTTTGTGTCTCTTCACATTGTGAGTGATAATCACTGATCATATTATTGAAATGTTGAATTTGGATGCACTATGAATAAAAACATTCAACATGACAAAAGAATTATAATGGCACCACATTATGCATATTTTCATTGATATTCACTGATCATGATATTGAAATGTTGAACTTGGCAACACTTGGAAAAACACATTCAACATGACAAAAAAATTGAAATGACACTACATTATGCATATTTTCAGTGATATTCACTGATCATGATATTAAAATGGGTAACTTGGCAACACTTTGTTAAAAAACACTCAACATTGAAAAAAAAAATATTTTTTGTAAAATCAGTATATACACACTACTACAGTCTTATAATGCTTACTGAGATCATTTTCTGAAATTTTTTTTTTTTTTTGAAATTTTTTTTTTTTTTGAATTTTTTTTTTTTTGTGTCTTCAAATTGTAAGTGATAAATACAACAGTCTAATAGTGCTTAGTGATTTCCTTTTAATTTTTAATTTTTTTTTTTTTTTTTTTTTTTTTTTTTTTTGGCTCTTCAAAATGTGAGTGATGAACACAACAGTCTAATAATGATAAGTGTTTTCCTTTTAAAAAAATTTTTTTTTTGAATTTTTTTTTTTTTGTGTCTCTTCACATTGTGAGTGATAATCACTGATCATATTATTGAAATGTTGAATTTGGATGCACTATGAATAAAAACATTCAACATGACAAAAGGAATTATAATGGCACCACATTATGCATATTTTCATTGATATTCACTGATCATGATATTGAAATGTTGAACTTGGCAACACTTGGAAAAACACATTCAACATGACAAAAAAATTGAAATGACACTACATTATGCATATTTTCAGTGATATTCACTGATCATGATATTAAAATGGGTAACTTGGCAACACTTTGTTAAAAAACACTCAACATTGCAAAAAAAAAATTTTTTTGTAAAATCAGTATATACACACTACTACAGTCTTATAATGCTTAGTGAGATCATTTTCTGAAATTTTTTTTTTTTTTGAAATTTTTTTTTTTTTTGAATTTTTTTTTTTTTGTGTCTTCAAATTGTAAGTGATAAATACAACAGTCTAATAGTGCTTAGTGATTTCCTTTTAATTTTTAATTTTTATTTTTTTTTTTTTTTTTTTTTTTTTTTTGGCTCTTCAAAATGTGAGTGATGAACACAACAGTCTAATAATGATAAGTGTTTTCCTTTTAAAAAAAATTTTTTTTTGAATTTTTTTTTTTTGTGTCTCTTCACATTGTGAGTGATAATCACTGATCATATTATTGAAATGTTGAATTTGGATGCACTATGAATAAAAACATTCAACATGACAAAAGAATTATAATGGCACCACATTATGCATATTTTCATTGATATTCACTGATCATGATATTGAAATGTTGAACTTGGCAACACTTGGAAAAACACATTCAACATGACAAAAAAATTGAAATGACACTACATTATGCATATTTTCAGTGATATTCACTGATCATGATATTAAAATGGGTAACTTGGCAACACTTTGTTAAAAAACACTCAACATTGCAAAAAAAAATATTTTTTGGAAAATCAGTATATACACACTACTACAGTCTTATAATGCTTACTGAGATCATTTTCTGAAATTTTTTTTTTTTTTTGAAATTTTTTTTTTTTTTGAATTTTTTTTTTTTGTGTCTTCAAATTGTAAGTGATAAATACAACAGTCTAATAGTGCTAAGTGATTTCCTTTTAATTTTTAATTTTTTTTTTTTTTTTTTTTTTTTTTTTTTTTTTGGCTCTTCAAAATGTGAGTGATGAACACAACAGTCTAATAATGATAAGTGTTTTCCTTTAAAAAAAATTTTTTTTTTGAATTTTTTTTTTTTTGTGTCTCTTCACATTGTGAGTGATAATCACTGATCATATTATTGAAATGTTGAATTTGGATGCACTATGAATAAAAACATTCAACATGACAAAAGAATTATAATGGCACCACACTATGCATATTTTCATTGATCTTCACTGATCATGATATTGAAATGTTGAACTTGGCAACACTTGGAAAAACACATTCAACATGACAAAAAAATTGAAATGACACTACATTATGCATATTTTCAGTGATATTCACTGATCATGATATTAAAATGGGTAACTTGGCAACACTTTGTTAAAAAACACTCAAC